>JASDQU010014732.1:86686-98320 GCA_032191745.1 Picea mariana | reverse complement strand
ACCAACTCTCTGGTTTCTCTAGCACCCACTAGAAGGAAGCACCAACTCCCTAAATATTCCAGCACCAACTGGATTTATACAAGCACCAACTTGTATACATAAAACTCTGTGTTTTCTTGAGCACCACCCTGCCACCTTGCTTTCTATCCACAACTAGATGGAAGATACAACTTCCAATATTCAAGCACCAACTTGAATATCAGAGGACCACAGTCCTCCCTAGCACCACCCTTCCTCTCTGATTATGAATAAAGGATTGTCAAACAAACAATACAAGTATTTCAATTCTTACCCCCTCTTCATTGTTCTGCAATTCTTCTCTGGTTCAAAAATTGTTCTGCAGTTCTGCTCTGCTTCATGCTATTCTACTATTCTACTCTTGCTTCATACTATTCTGCTATTATTCTCTTTCTTTTGTCTGTTCGGTGACTGTTATTCATCTCTGAGTTTTATCTCATGCTCTGCATTCTGTCATTTTACCCTTCTTACAGTTCATCTCATTGTTTTGGTTAGAACAACCAACCTTACATAGCCACTGCCTCTCTCCTTTTATACACACCAGCCTCATCATTTACACCTCGAATCTCCTTGGGAAATGACAAACACACCTCAGCAACTGAATCACCAACCGATCAAGAACCATAATTCAATTTTCTAACTGAATCATAACTGAGCTTATTAATCATGAAAATAAACAATGACCCTTCGATCATATTCCTGATTAACCTGCACTGTTGAATTACAAGTGCTGGGTCTCGCACTTATTCCATATTCCCACTGGTTGTGACCACGGGCCTAATCAAAATGCATTTTGCATTTTGCATTTCGTCAATCCTGTGTTGAAGGGTCTCAACACTCCAAGTTGTGATCCCTGAAACTCTGAAAAGGAGCTTAGCTAGACTGGATCCTTCCCTTCACATGACCATGTAACCAAATGTTATGACCACTCGCTAACCAAACAAGCACTTCTCGATTCGCGACTTCGGGAATCCTGTGGTGAAGAGTCTCGACTCTTCATGTTGCAATCACCAAAAAGGAGCTTATCTCTGCTAGCTATTTCCTGTCACGTGACCACAAGCTGCACCAAAAGGTGCTTCATGATTTCGCATTTCATCATTCTTGCCATGAGTGTCTTTGAATCCTCCAACCGGTATTCAAAACTCTAAAATGGAGCCAAATCAACGGTCCACCATCCATGGTGATCAGACGGCTCTCCTCTGCCCCAATACTTGAGCCTTCAGGACTTTGAAGTTGAAACTCCCGAAACAACAACTCATGAAGTGACATCATTCCTGTGTCACTCAATGATGTGTCAAGGGTCGAGTGGCTGCCACATGTCACTCAGAATTATGATTTCTAGTGGCCTGAAAAGCCGAAACAATTTGACACTTTTCCTTATATGCTTCTGTCACATGTTCTTGTTGTCGTAAGTTGCCACCTATCCTCACTGATGTGGTCTGTCATGATCTACCTCCTAGATCTGACGGCCCATATTTGTCTTCAATCCAACGGCTGAGATTATATCATGATTTCTCATATCACGAGTTCAAGAGGTTAGGAGCCTCCTTCCTTTTACCTTTCAGTCAGCAAAAAAACAATCGTTGACCATGTGTCCTCTGCATCCAATGTTCCACACCATACCTCTATCCAAAGTTTCAAATCAATCCTCGATCCGACGGCCCAGATCATTTCAGGATATTGCATATCACAACTTCCCACACCATACTCTGTTGACTTCTCCAATGTGCAAGTCAGCGAAACTCCAATTGCTTGCCACATGTCTTATGACTCCAATGGTCAGGATTGTTATCGTGATTTCGCATATTGCGAGTTCGAGGGGTTAGAGAACCTCTTTCCTTTGGATTTCCTAATCTGCAAAACTCCAAAACGAAACCTTTTTCATGCTCTAATTGTTTTCCATGTGTCCTTCTTGGTTCAATGGTCCTCCTGCTTTCGGGACTTTCTAAGCCCGCTTCATCTTGTACTTAAAGATTGTTCTCCTTCTTATGGATCCGATGATGGTCGGTCTTCGCACTCATATCTAATGCCTGAGATCTGTTCTCCTCTTCTGTGTGCTCCTCCAGTCTTAATTTGGATCTAACAGTCATTGGGAATTCTGAATGGGATCCAACGATCATGGTTGCTCCTCCTCTTGAGCTTACACTGTTGATATTGCCATTCCATCATTGTCGTTGTGCTGTTGATCGTGATCTTTGCCATCAATTGCAAACACACATACTCTGCCTTTGTTTGAAAAACATTCCAACAAACATAAGATAGAATGTTCACTAAATAGAGATCCTCTCAATTTAATGAATCAACAAACACTTGAATATAAACAATGACAGATGGGCAAAATACAGTAGATCCTTTGTTGCTTAGGGATACATAAATCATTGGTGGCCTTTGATCCTCAAATATGCAATATATTCAAATAAGAATAAATATAAACAAAAGAGTTACAATCTGAAATCACAACTCTCATGAGTCTCCAATAGCAGTAATTCTTACAATCATAAAATGCCCATAGGCTTACAAATGAACACACACAGGAAAACTGCCTACTCCTACTCTCTCTAGCCTCTCTTGGCTCATGAATTCAACCTCCCTACCCTCTTGTACAATTAATATGTATCCATATAGTTCCTTTCCATCTCACCCATTCGAACTCCAACCCCTTTCCCAAAATAGAAACAACTACAAAGAGAAAATGACACGTTTTAACTAATTTTCTGATTTTCAGGAGGCGGAATTCTGAAAAATAGGCTTCCAAATGCCACTTCTAATTCTCAAACCATAACATTTGTGTAAAATCTTAGAACGGTTTTTGTGTATAAGATCATTATGAAGAAAAAACTCTCTCAGTTTCTTTAAATTCATCTCCATATGGCCACAACAGGTGTCACAAAAACATGTCTCGAACAGGAAATCACAAAAACTAAAAACATAGGGCTCAAAGATTCTTTCGAATATACCAATCTGTGACACCTGTGTGAAAAATGAAAGAGATTAATTTTCATGGATCTATTCTTGAAAATAACCTCCTTCATATTTTGAAAATTCATTCTGGTTCACTCGGAAATGATCCTGTAATTCAGCTAGTCAAAAATATCATTTCAACAGTCTAGAACAAAGTTTTCGCAACACATTTCGTAGTGCCACTTATATTTCTAATATCTATCTAACCATAATACATTTTTCAAACCTGAGAGAGTTTTTTTTATTTAGTATGTGATGAACAAAAACCTCCTCCATTTTTTCAAAAATACCTTCTCATTTGTTCATAATCCAAGTTTTAAGTTAGTCACTCAAAACTGGCAGAAGCGTCCTTGCAAAATAACTCTGCACAATTTGGTCTCTGTCAAAATTTCGGTAGCGCCCGCCTGTGTGTCTTCGTGCAATTTGGTAGCACCATAATAATTCCCAATTACATCACTTCAGTGTTGACATATTTGGTAGCATTCGACATGAAAACAGGTTTGGTAGAAACCTATGGAATTCGTAGCGCCATCATTACATTGCTTAATAGATTTGGTAGCATTTTAGGTAGTAAAATGGTAGACCATGCTATATAGACAATTCTGCAGTGCCATGGCGCTATAGAATGTCTATGATTTTCTATCTGATGAGACTAATCAAGAACTTTGAGATGATAGATGAAAGCCTTTGTTTAGCCTGTTAGAGGTTATTTAGTTCCTTATGGAGAGGCGGGCCTCTTCTAGATGCAAATTCTTGTGCTAACACCCCCAAAGAGAGATATTGATTTCTCTATAAATTTAATGCCTGGAGCAGCGCCAGTGTCAAAGAATCCTTACAGAATGAGTACACCAGAGTTGAAGGAGCTGCAAATGAAACTTGAGGAGCTTCTTAGAAAGGGGTATATACGCCCAAGTGTGTCACCTTGGGGTGCCCCAATCTTGTTCGTGAAGAAGAAAGATGGGAAATTAAGATTGTGCATTGATTTCAAACAATTGAACAAAGTGACTATAAAGAACAAATATCCTCTGCCAAGGATTGATGATCTCTTTGATCAATTGAAGGATGCCAAGATATTTTCAAAGATAGATCTTAGGTCAGGATACCATCAGGTAAGGATTAAGGAGGAATAAATCAACAAGACCACCTTCAGGACAAGGTATGGTCATTATGAGTTCACAGTGGTTCCATTTGGGTTGTCAAATGCACCAGTTATTTTCATGTGTTTAATGAATGGTGTTTTTAGAGAATATTTAGACAAGTTTGTCATTGTCTTTCTAGATGACATCCTTTTATATTCTAAATCAGAAGAAGAACATGAGCATCATTTAAGGATGGTGTTGCAAGTATTAAGGGAGCATCATTTGTATGCCAAATTGAGCAAGTGCTCATTTTATCAGAAGAAAATTCATTATTTGGGCATATCATTTCAAAGGATGGGATAGCAGTGGATCATGAGAAGATAGAAGCCATTAGAGATTGGTCAGTGCCAAAGAATGTGACAGAGGTAAAATCATTCATGGGCCTTGCAGGCTACTATAGGAGATTCATTGAAGGATTCTCAAAGATTGCACACCCAATCACTTCCTTGCAAAGAAAGGGTGTGAAGTTTCAATGGACATTGGATTGTGAAAAGAGTTTCCAACACTTGAAGAAATTACTAACAAGTTCTCCAATACTAAGGATTGTAGACCCAAATGAATATTTCATTGTATGCACAGATGCATGTAAAGAAGGACTTAGTGGAGTCCTCAGTCAAAATGGATTTGTTATATGTTATGAATCAAGGAAGTTGAAAGAGCATGAAAGACTTATGTCACTCATGATTTGGAGTTGGAAGCCATAGTGCATGCCTTGAGGAAATGCAAACACTATCTGATGGGGAAAAGGTTTGAGCTGAGAACAGACCATAATGGTCTAAAATATTTATTTGATCAACCAACTCTAAATGCTAGGCAAAGCAAATAGTTAGAATTGCTAAGTGAATATAACTTTTATATAAATCATATCAAAGGGAAAGAGAACAAAGTGGTCAATGCACTCAGTAGAAGAGTTCATGAATTGCATTCTATAGCCATTAGCATGTACCAATCAGATTTGAAACATAGGATTTTAGAGGCTTCCAAATTAGATTTGCAATACAAGTAATTAGTGGCAAAATTACAGCAAGGTAATTTGCAGCAGAAAATTGAAGAATACAAGCTAGATAATGACGAAATTCTCTTGTACAGGGGAAGAATTTATGTACCAAATTCCCAGGAATTGAAAAATATGATATTGAAAGAAATGAATAATGTACCTTATGCTGGGCACCCAGGATATCAGAAAACTATTGCAGTTGTCAAAAGCCAATATTATTGGCCATGCATGAAGAAAGAGGTTGTTGATTTTATTGCCAAATGTTTGGAATGTCAAAAGGTAAAAGATGAGCATAGACACCCAGCTGGTTTTCTATAACCAATACACATTTGTGAGTGGAAATGGGAAGTTGTAACAATGGATTTCATCACCAAACTGCCCAGAACAAACAAGCAACATGATTCTATCATGGTAGTGGTGGATAAGCTTACTAAAGCTGTCCATTTTATTTCTATAAAGCTCACTCACAAGGCAGACAATATTGTTGATGTTTATATGAAAGAAATTGCTCGATTACATGGCATACCCAAAAAAAGTGTGTCTGACAGAGATCCAAAATTTACCTCAAAATTATGGAAGGGGTTATTTAATGGATTTGGAACAAATTTGAATTTTAGTACTGCTTATCATCCAGAATCGGATGGACAAACAGAGAGGGTGAATCAAGTGATTGAGGATATGTTGAGGATGTATGTGATGGATAAACCATCAAAATGGGAAGACTACCTACACTTGGTAGAGTTTTCTTATAACAATGGGTACCAAGCATCCCTAAAGATGAGCCCATTTGAGGCACTTTATGATAGAAAGTGCAACACACTAGTAAGCTAGGATAACCCAACAGATAGAGCAGTGGTTGGGCTAGATTTACTCAAGGAAATGGAGGAGAAAATGTTGAAAATAAAACAAAATTTAAAGGCTTCCCAAGACAAGAAGAAAAAATATGTTGATAAGGGTATAACTCACAGGGAATTTAAAGTTGGGGACCATGTATTCTTGAAAGTGAAGGCCAACAAAAGTTCCCTGAAGTTGGGAAATTGTTCAAAGTTGGCATCTTGCTATTGTGGGTTGTTTCAAATCCTAGAGAGGATTGGTCCACTGGATTATATGATTTCATTGCCTACATCTATGTTTGTTCATAATGTATTCCATGTATCATTGTTCAAGAAATATATACCTGATGTTAATCATGTTATTGATTGGAATGTGATCCAAGTGGAGCAAGAAAGCGCTTTTCAAGTGTATCTGGTACACATTCTGGACCGAAAAATCAAACAGCTCTGGAATTGAGCCATAGGGATTGTAAAGGTCCAATGGACCTTGTACGGTCCTGAGGACACTACTTGGTAGCATGAGGAGGCAATGCGGGTAGAATACCTGCATATTTTTGAGGATTTTTGAGATTTTTTTGGATATGTGTGTACTTAATGCACTGAATACAGTGCATAAATAAGGGGATGGGATTGTAATATCCCTAGGATGAACCCAATTGTAAATGTAAAATGAAAATGTACTTCAGTTGGTGAGTTTTTTGATATCATTTTTTGTATGCATCTTTCATGGCATAGTGTGCGCATGTACTGCGCAATAAAATGAGGAAGTGTGCACATTTTAGGATACCACGGACAACATCTTAAGTGCACGTGATATTGAGGCCAGCGAGACTTTGTGTATATGCTATGTTTTATAGGCTGGTGAGCCAGTTATTATAAGCTTGGATGCTTATGTTTTAATTAGGCCCGAGAGCCTAGATGTTAAAGGTCAGTGCACCTATTTTTGTACAAGTCTCATAATTAATATAAAATACATCGTTGCACGCAGATCGACCATGATAAAAGAGTATGGGGGACTAAAATCCACTAGTTAGGGAAAGGGAGGGGCTAAACGTTAAGGAAAAGGGGCTAAGCTAGGGAGCTTAACCCAAAAAGGAATGTTATATTAATATTTCTTAATTATAAAGTATGGATAATTATATAATTATTTTATCCTAAGTTCTAAGTTCTAAAGTATAAATAATTATAAAGTATGCATACATATTGTTTGGACTTAGTTCATTTCAGGGGGATTCTTTCCATCACTCCTTCCATCATCCAGTCATCCAGTCCATCATCCAGGAGCATTCACTCACTCATTGAGTTATCCTACATACTTTCTTGTCACTATACATGAACCTGTATTCATAGCCATATGTGTTTGTGTAGATGGTTAGCTTGGAAGCTGGACTGAAGAAGCGGGTTGTCAGGCCTGTGGGACATTGAAGAGGCGGGTTGCCAGGCCCATGAGAAACTTCTCTCTGGGTGAGAGAATTGCTAGGAATTGATTTCTTGAAGATGTTAAACTATAGCTAAAGGGCTCTAAGACTTCTTGTTCGGCCTGTTGTTGAAGCTTGGAAAGGAAGTGGGGCAGCCAAGGGACTGTTGAGAAGAGAAGGGGCACACTTCCTGGGGTGGGACATGCATGTGGGGAATGAGGAACTGTAGGTTGTTGGTTTGATTTCGCACCTGTGATGGAGACTTTCCTGTTGTCTTTGAGCCATTAGCCTGGTTAGGAATCCCTTTACCCGGGTGGATTTTAGTCCCAGCTCGGGGGTGACCCACTACTGAGAGTGATGAGCAGTGTGGTCTAAGGTTGGGAGGTTCATGGAAGGTCTGTACATAGTTGGTGATATTCTTATAATGATAAGTGTCAATTGTGGGATAAATTTACATGTTGCATTATTATTTACGTGTTTATTTTTATGGGTATTGTCTGTATATGTTGCATGTATATGTTTAATTTTATTTCAGTATGAAACCGTGCATTACATAATGTATTTGTCTGTTTACATTTTATATATATATTTCTGCAAGATTTATGTGTGTATACATTTTAATTGCATGTAGTTCGAAAAATGTATGTGGCATAGCTCAGTTGGACGCTGGGTATGTTACAGTATGTTCCACAGAGAGAACAAAAGCATTCTCTCATTTATCGTGGCCCGTGTTGGGCCCTTCACTTTTGGATAAGGAATTGTGCAAGTTTTGACTAAGCACGAGTTGCGCAAGATTCAACAGAGGCTGGACAAAAGAATGGGAAATAGCAACARAAAGAAGTTGTGAAAGTCAACGCAACACCATCTAAGAAACAAACGGTTGCAACAGAACAAGGAAGCACGCAAGCCAAAATAGAAGACACAACCCAGCTATATATAGGGTTGAGCATAAGTGTAAAAGGGTTKTTGACATTGATGTTGTTGTTGGTCAGTTGATTACGAGTTGGTTTTGAGTTTATTGTGGGGAGTTGAGTCAAGTCGAGTCTTGAGTCTGTAATGAATTTTATCTATCAGTTTGAGAATTGGAGCTCTACGACATGAGTCCAAAGTCAAGATTYTGTACAGTGCACTGCTATGTAATTCTAAGTCTGYAATCAAAGAAAGATTCTGAAGAAAATATGAAGGACCTAAATTTTCAAATATGATGTGTCTTTGTGTGTTTTCCTTATGCATTACAGTTCTTCTTTTTGGGTTATAAGTTATACTCGATGGTTATGTGTTTATATGCTTGTTCTTAATGTAATTAGGTTCGATTCTTGCACATATATGTTTCAGATATGTTTATGTCTCTTGCACAAGATCAGGGATGAGTCTTGAAGGCTCTATGGATCCTCTTAAGTATTTTCCCTACCCTTCCCTATCTATATGTCTCAGCAGCACTTCGAGTGAGATTTCTTCTCTTTGGAGAAGATGAAAATGCCAACGCTCTAGACTACACGGTACCTTTTGTTGGTAACTTGAGAAGGACCCTGGTGTGATTAAACTTGCGCCAACAAAATGGTTCGGTTTTTAGGACCTACGTTAAAAGGGAACCTGTAGGGAGAATGCTTCCATGGATCCATAGATCTAGTATTGATCAATGGTGGGAAAGAAATTGTGATGCCTTCATATGGAAAGAAGAAGAACTGAGGAGAAAATCGGTAGAAAACACTCACGAAGCAATATTTTACTCAGAAATATCGAGAGACCAGTACAAGATTTTCTAGGTTAAATTCCCGGAAGAATTTTTCCACTGGATAAAGAGGCTCCAAGAAGCTCCATATTTCCAAGGACGAGTCAAGAGGATCTACGCATGGGACACCGAAAATCTAGTAGCACTTCAAAGGCTAGATTGTTCAATCACTTGAGCAGTTGATTTCTGGGTCAACACCACATTAGAAGGATATATCATCGAATTTGTAGTTGAGAACCACCAATATTTCTCGTGAGCAGAGGTGGTTTTCAAGAAAGATGCAAGGGGAAGACTGTTGAGAGAAATCCCCCTATGGATTAAGGTTTTCTTAATGGAGGAGGGGATGTTGACTATGTCCTCGACTGAGATGGTAGCATAAACACCCTCACTTGGAGTAGGGCGAGGCAGGGTGACAGTCATGGCAGGAGAGAGGGGAAGGGTTCTTTGAAAAATTGGGGGGAAACAGCAAGAAACGGACTCGAGAGACGATCGCGCCTTGAGGAGGGCCACCATAGTTTAGAAGTGGTGGCACGGCAAGATCAAGAAAGCAGCAAGATAGTCCGAGAAGTTGAGGAAAGAAGGTGAATCACGAGAAGTAGAGGAGAGACAGAGGGAACAATTGCAGAAGATGAGAAGACATGAACGAATGGCCAATCAAAGATTAAATGAGAGAGAAGCATAGAGAGAAAGAAGTCCCCAGGGGATGGGACAAGAAGGAGAAGGTTCAGACGTAAGAGAGGAAGAAGTCGACATGAATCTTGAAGAAGAAATAGAAGATTCAGCCATGGTAATAGAAGAGATCAGGAATCCGGTTGAAGAGATCGTACTAGTGGAAGAAAATGAGACCCCCTAGATCAAATAAAAATGCCCCAAAGCCAGTGGCGCTAGCCCTAAATCACCCATACCCCAAGTGTCTTCTATACAAGCAGTAAGTTAGATACTACCTTCTCATGCTAGTTACGTTTCGATACAATTAATTAGTTAGTCACAACCAAGAAGTGCAAGTACAGGGAGGATATTGGGATCCCCTTGTAGATCACAAGAAGGACCATTAGGGTTCGTGCTGATAGGAAAAACGAGATCAGAAATGGATGGCCATGCGGGAGGTTTGATTGCTCGATACCTAGAATTTTGGGGTAAGGGAGATGAAGACGTTGAGGAGCACTGGTTCTTGTGTGAAGAAATCTAGATATCCAAAGGGACTCCGGATGCGAATAAGTTGGTTGAGTTCTAGACTACCTTGAGAGGTCATGTTCTTAAGTGGTACATGAAGATCATTGAGCCGGGAGTGCCAGTAACGCAAGGTCAAGTATTCATGCTTGGCTAGGTATGGACAAGGCTCATAGCAGAGTTCAAACAACCCCAGTCAAAACAACAGGCTGTATTTGAGTTGCATGAGATCCAGTAGTGGGAAGGTGAATCAACCTGGGAATACAGCCAGAAGTTTAAATATTCCATAGGGAGATTGGCACATCCAATCCATGAAGAACATCAAAGGGAGTGGTACATTCAGAGGTTTTTGCCTCTGACTCGAATTCTACTAATGCAACAGCAGATAGCCACCTTAACATATGCCTTGGAACAATCGATGAAGATTGAATCCATGGAAGGATACCCTCGGAGCCTGAGAGTGAAGAGACCCCCAGCAGCTTTGAATCTAGAGAAAATACAAGGGCAGATACCGGCACTTACAAAAAATATTCAAGAGCTGACGATACCCAGACCAGGACGACCACAGTTTTGGTGCACCGGATTTTATATGGAAGGTCATCTGGAGAACAAATGTCTGTGAATAAGGGGAATGGGACCTCCTCTGAATCCGATGGTACCCCCACCAGGACCCGCGCGAGGAGTTGCGCAAGTGTCGATGAAATTACCATTCCATAACCCCACCGAGTATCATGCTTTCCCAGGAGGCCAAGCAGCACCAACAGCTAAGTATTGTGAAATATGCCAAATCCATGGGCATGGTCCAAGATGGTGCCCCATTATGCAGAAATACTCAATAGTGTCAAACACAGTACACTGTGAGTTCTACGCATCTACCACGCACACTACCAATCAATGTAGAGTGTTTGATGCACTTGCAGACAAGTTATACCGAACAACATTCAAGGTGAATGAGAACCCTCAGGGACCAGGAAGAGGTCAAGGAGGTGGAGCCAGAGGAGACTTCAGAGGAGGAAGAACTAGGGGAAGAGGTCCAAGCAGATGTTATAACTGTGATGAGAAAGGTCACTTGGCTAGAGGTTGCCCTCATCCAAGGCGGCCATGGTGCTCTCATTGCAGAACCAATGTGCACGCAACTAAAGACTACCCAAAGTTAATTGAAAAATGGGAGGATAGAGTACAACAAAGAGGAACGAATCTCATCAATTCATAAATCAAGAGGGTTATTAAGGGACAATTTCCCAACCTTAATATCGTTACTCAAGGAGGAGTGAAGATAGGAGATGATGTTGATACTCTAACTCAGATCTAGAAAGCAACACCTAAAGAAGACAGGTATGACCCTCTAAAACAAAATCTATTCTTT
>JASDQU010014732.1:70295-80603 GCA_032191745.1 Picea mariana | reverse complement strand
GGGGGGGGACGCACATCAGTAATTGAACCCATACTACCCGAAACAGTCTGGACTGGTTGTTACATCATAGCCAACAAGGTTATGAGATCATACTACAAGAGAGAATGCATGTTAGATGCATTATCAGTAGTAGACTTTTGTGCAAACGGCGTTAAGTTTAACTGGTGTAGTTACTTGTTGGAGGAACTACTAGTGGCATGCGAGGAAGCACAGGAGAAGGGAGTAACCTTCACTTATGGATATCTACTAGTGGCATTCTCTATGTTCAAATGGAATCCACCTATGGGAAGATAGTTGGTGATACCAGACAAGGGGTGCATGGTGAATATGTTTGAGCCATGGCAGTCCAAGCCAGATTTAGAGAATACAGCCTTCAACGCTGCAGCATTTGCTAAGTGGTACAATGGTTTGATAGATGCAAAACAGAGGTTGTGTATTCCGCATGAGCTCCTCAACTGCAATACGATAAATATTTCCTTCAGCATGAACCGTCACCATACATTTGTCTGGCCGAGACATCTTAGTAAGGAATATTTCCACACAAAGATGTTGTCATTCTATTTGGATGAGAAGGCCTTTGACAAGGAAGTCATGTCATGTCTAGGAGTCAAATGTATTCAGCACAAGTCGGGAATCCATTATATCTTGTCTGCGGAGCTGCTGAAGAAGAAAGACAAAGAAGCAGGGGTTGGACCAAGCTCGGGTCCAGAGCCACAGAAGCCAGACGCCCCTGCACAATCAAACTCTGAGGAGGAAGAAGAGATGCAGCAGTTGGAGTGGAAGAAAACATCGGCCCTCCGTTAGCTGCCAGCCGATGCCATGTTACTAGGTGAGGATGTTAACCAGAAATTGAGCACTGTGTTCGGTACTGAACCATTGGTGAAGAGGCCCAGAACCGAGGTCTCGCCGAACAAACCTATGAAACCACAACCCCTTGCATCAGTCTCTCCCCACACCCGCTCAGCGGTCAAAGCTAGCACTATTATTGACATTCAAGATGACTCGGAGCCTGAAACATTTCCATCCACATTCATCACTAAGCACCCTCCATCACCACCACCACCCCAATCACCAAACTTCGTCATCGCCAGTCCACCCCAGACCACAAACCTAGAGTCGATGTAGCTCGATTAGCTAGATCTAGTGGAGCAAGGACTCCCAAAAATAACCCAAGAGCCACCTAATCCAAGATCATAAGTTTCTAGTCCAAACCCCAAAGCACCAAAGCAGAGCATGAAGTTGAATGGTCTGAATCCAGACATCCAGGAACAACAGCCTGAGCCTTCGGTGCAAGGAAAATACACCCACACTGTGGAGGACCTCCACGCCCAAAGAAAATAACAAATCCCCTCACCGGCCAAGGGTGAGGATGTACAAGAAACCACAATGCAGGAAGTAGAAGTAACAAAAGAGCAGGAGCTACCAGAGCTTCAGAGGGAACCAGCATCAACACCCAGGTAGAGCATGACATCCGCACATGGAAAAAAGGAGCGGGTTCTCCAAGACCCTTAGCAATGTGCAGAACTAATGCAACTTTGCATAGCCAGAACAAAGGTTCTGACTCTTTTTTCCACAATGCTAAGGTCGAGGATCGCACCAGGACCACCAGCAGAGGAGGAGGTAGAGACCCGCTCAGAGAATTCAATGACCAATGGACTTCCACTATAGACGTGAGCACCCAAAGATGCAGCTCCTTCATCTTCTGATCTCATACAGTGGCCAGCGAAACAATTATTTGGACTGATTAGAGAATCAACTAATCAATCAGAGAAAAGGCTCCAGGAGGCCGAGAGATCTGTCAAGGTTTCAAGGAAGGAAGAGTTTGTCGTGCAAACATGCAGGATGTAGGAAGCGCATGAAAAAATCCAAGTTCAGCGCAAACTGGAAAGAGTGCAGGAAAGACTTGCCGAAGCATGGCCAAAGATTCAGAAGGTTGCGCCTAAACTGCCTAAAGTCAGTGATGTAGGTGAGCTGGAACACCAGATTGAGTTTCTACAAGGAGCATGGACACAACTCGCCACCCAATATGAGAAGCTAAAAGAACAGTTACAATAGGCCCAGAAAGAAGCAGAGCAATAGCCTCAGCAGCTGCAAGAGCAGATGCAGAAGATAGTACTGCAAGGTAACAATGCCCGAGCAGCACTACACAAGCACACAATGGAATGAAAAAATATTTTCAGGGAAGTCAGCAACTGGATGGGCATCATCGCTTGATGGATCTGCACAAAGATCCAGGTGTTGAATGAGGAAGTTGAAGCCATGATGAATCCAATGGAGCAACAGTAGAATTTCGACCAAATCCAATAGGCGAACAATGAGATGAATTCCTTCTTTGAGGCACAGTCCATAGCAAAGAAAGAGATGCGCGAATTTTGACCTATCATTCAGACAGTGTACATGAAAATGAATCAAGTTGACGCAACAGTAGATTTCGAGTGGAAATTGTTGGTCGCATCCAAGCAAAAGGTAGATATCAAGGAAACAACCCAACAGTTTGTTGCAGAGGCATCACTCCTCACCAGGAAATGGCAGGATAGAGTGGGAAACTTTCAAGGAGTGAAACAGTGAGCCTTAGAGTTGGTACCAGAGTTGGGCCCTTCGTTTGAAGATGTAAAAGAAGAGAAATCACAAACAGAAGAGCCCAAGGAAGAATAAAAGGAGGATAAGGGAAAATAGCATATGCTCCTGGAATATGAGAAATAACCAAGCACTTGACTCAAGGGCAAGTCAAGGATTGTGGTCAGAGGATTTTAGGCCCTTCGTTTTTGGATAAGGAATTGCGCAAGTTTTGACTAAGCATGAGTTGAGCAAGCTTCAACATAGGCTAGACAACAGAATGAGAAAGAGCAACAAAAAGCAGTTTTGAAATTCAGTGCAACGTCAGCTAAGCAACAAATGGTTGCAACAGAACAAGGAAGTGCGCAAGACGAAATAGAATACACGACCCAGCTATATATAGGGCCAAACATAAGTGTAAAAGGGTTGTTGAAATTGTTGTTTTTATTGGTCAGTTGATTACGAGTTGGTTCCGAGTTGATTGTGGGGAGTTGATTCAATTCGAGTCTTGAGTCTGTAATGAATTTGATCTATCTATTTGAGAATTGGAGCTCTGTGACATGAGTCCAGAGTCAAGAGTTTGTACAACGTATTGTTGTGTAATTTTGAGTCTGTAATCAAAGAAAGATTCTGAAGAAAATGTGAAGAAGGACCTAAATTTTCAAATATGGTGTGTCTCTGTGTGTTTTCCTTATGCATTACAATTCTTCTTTCTAGGTTATAAGTTCTACTCAGATAGTTTTGTGTTTAGATGCTTGTTCTTAACATAAGTAGGTTCGATTCTTGCACAAATATGTTTCAGATCTGTTTATGTCTCTTGCACAAGATTAGGGATGAGTCTTGAAGGATCTAAGGATACTCTTAAGTATTTTCCCTACCCTTCCCTATCTATCTATCTCAGCAGCACTTCGAGTGAGACTTCTTCTCTTCATAGGAGATGAAAATGCCAGCGCTCTAGACTACACGGCACCTTTTGTTGGTAACCTAAGAAGGACCCTGTTTTGATTAAACTTGCGCCAACAGCCCAGCCTGGGTGATCGGGGATGTTACAGACCACGAAGAAAGATTTATGGGGGACTAATATCCACTAGGTAGGGTGAGGGAGGGGGCTAAGTGTCTAGGCCTAGAGGCTAAGCTAGAGGGATTACCTCTAAAGGAATAATATTTTATTATTATTATTTCCTAAAGGATAAGGTGGACATGAACGGTGTTTTCCTAAGTTCCTAGGAAAGGGAACGAGTGTGAAGTGGAACACATGCGGTTGCAGGAAGACATGTGTCTACCTGGGCACATGCAATTATAAATGGGAAAGCCAACACTGTTAGGGGTTCACTTTCCATTCAGGGTTTCTCCCCATCCTGACAGCAGGGGACCATTCTGGAGTCTCCTCACGACCCTTACGATTCTCTGGAAGTCTGTTGCCTTTCCCAAAATTCAACAGGGATTCACGTATTGAACTAGTTCTCCTTCCCCATTACCTCGGTATCAAGCACACACCTTGGGAAACTACGGGGATACTGGAGTTATCCTGTGTGTATCCTATGAAGTCTGAGCACCCTGTAATTGTATGAGTCGTGTTGTGTCATAATTGTTGGTTGTTGCAGCCCACACAGTTCCTTGACTGAGTGTGGCTTTCTTCCATCATCCGTTCCTTACTAAGCTTTGTTGTTGTCCTCACCTTGATGGAATTGAGTTGAAGCTGGTTAAAGAAGTAGGTTGTCAGGCCCGTGGTTGAAGAGGCAAGTTGTATGGCCTGTGAGGAACTCTCTCCAGGTGAGAGAGTGTGTTGAGGAAGTGATTTCTCCTAGAGGAAGTCTCGTAGCTGCTACAGATCTCTGAGAATTCCGATCTGGCCTATTGTTGAAGCCCCGGAAGGGAGGTGGAGCAGTCGATGGACTGTGTGACAATGAAGGTGTATAATCCTGGGGTGGGATAGACATGTGGGGAATGAGAGTTTGTGGGAAGTGGGCATAAGTGGCTCCTAGGAGAGAATCCTTTCTCTTAAACTATGTGACTTTCTGTTGTTGATATCAGATGTGTTTGTTTGACATAAGAGATGATTTGAAAAAGCAAGTTTCCAGGCCTATGAGAAACTCTCCCAGATGAGAGAGTATGTTGGGAAGTGAGTTCTCCTAGAAGGGAGTCCCGTAGCAGCTACAGTACTCTGAGACTTCCAGTCCAGACTGTTGTTGAATCCCAAGGTAAGGGAGGTGTAGTAGTTGATGGAATTGTATTAGTGAAGGTGTACCCTCCTGGGGTGGAGAAGGCGTGTGGGGAATGAGGATCTGTGGGTTGTGGGCGTAAGTGGCTCATGGGATAAAATATCCTTCCTGTTATTTTGTGCAACTTCCTTGTTGTCCTTGCCAAGTCTAGAATTCCCTTTCCTGGTGGAGTTTAGTCCCAGCTTGGGGGGTGACCCACTGCTGAGTGTGATGAGCATTGTGGTCTAAGGTTGGAAGGTTTGTGGAAGGTATGGATGTAGTTGGTGGTCTTCTAATAAAAGATAAGTACCACTTTTATGTTCATTTACATGTTGTGTAATGGTACATATGTTGTAATTGATGAGTATTGCCTGTGTATGTTGTATATGTTGCATGTGCACGCTTACTGTTATTTCCGCATTAATATGTTATATATATATGTAGAATAGTCATTCTATGTTTATATGCATGTGTATTTTTTTCCGTAAGTATTTATGTGTGGCATAGCCTAGTAGTTTAAGGCTAGAGCTGTCACAGATCAGAGCTGCAGAAGTAGCATGGCCCAACCTGGGTGGTCAAGGACATTACAAAATGGTATCATAGCTAAGTCAAGTGTCTGAGTAGTGGCATTGCCCATCCTGTTGGTGGTTGGGGATGTTACATGGAGAGTTGGTGAATAGGTTCACACAGTACAGCCTACTGGTGACTTGGGTCCTTTGTATCCATTGGATGTCAGTGTTTATGTGGAATTGATGAAGACACAAGTATAAATATTTTTTTCCTCAAACATGTAGTAAATAGAAAGTTTCTTACATGTATTGTACTTTTCAGAAAAATGATATAATAGGTTTTCAATACTCATATTGATCCATAATGTTTAATAATTATAAAACCTTAATGTATGGAATTATCATTTTGGGGGTTAGCAACATGTTTATCTCCTGGGGAATTTCACTGTCTGAAACTTCATAGGGGTTTTTGAAACTTCACAAGTGTCCATTATCTTATCGCAGGTAGCTATTTTTACATTTTTACTATGACTTGGTGAGCATTACTTTCTTTTTCTACATTTTCTATTTTTTTCTTGATATTGGCATTGGTTGTTTAAGTTCATGTGTCTATAGTACATCTCAAATGAAAAATTCATTTTTGTTAATATATGAGTATGTATTTAATCTTTCCAAGAATTATATTAACTGTTGTTGTAGGGGCTAGTCATCTCTACTGACTAGACTCGCTAGTTGACCAAACAAGTCGATTGCAGAGTCAGATATAAGAGTCGGTAGAATAGACAGCTAGAGTCGATCAACCAAGTAGTTAAGAACTATAACCGACAAGTAATTGTATGACATGTGTGTGTGTGTGTGTGTGTGTGTGTGTGTGTGTGTGTGTGTGTGTGTCTAACTATGTAATAGAAAGATAAGAAGGTTATTTTACACATAGAATACAAGTGAATTTGATGGTTCTCCCATTACTTGTGTATGTTTCCATTTATGTTTATGTGTGGTTATCTACAATGTTGTAACATATGCTTCTCTGTGTAAGGAACTACTGGTAATCTCTTGTACTTTCTCTCAAACTACAACATTGGTTTCGTTGCTAACAGTTAGAAACTCAAGCATGTATAAAATTAAAAACACATAGATGTTAATCTTGGAAGACATACATGAATGGTGGGAGCACAAAATTAATAATTATATAAAAAATTACGCAAGGAGGAATCTACTAATGCTAGTGGAGGCACATACATAGTTCTTCTTAGAAATGCACGAAAGATTCCTTTAAGCTATTCCAGAAGCACTATTCGAATATCACAATCAATCATCTAATGAAAAAACTCACTCCAGATGAAGAATTGATGAACAAAATAATAAGCAGAGGAAGAACAATTTGAAAGAATCATACATGATTATATTGAAGAACAAGCAATAGAAGACAGATCGTTAGTCGAAACCATAAAACACAAATTTTACACCGACTTTCACAACGGTTTCCTTTGCACCGTCTTGTCCTTCCTTCATAAATTTTTGTTAGTCAAGGGAGTCGGAGACATTGTTGAATATCAACCCCTCTTGGCCAATCTTCTACCAAACTCAAATTGACAAGAAAAGCAAGAAGAGTGGAAGAACTCCTCGAATCCAATTGCAAAGATACAAGAAAATATGATTGCATAGATGTTAAAAACTTCAATAAGAATGATAGTGAGTAGCATAGTCCCCACTCTTTAGGTAATTGAGAAAATGAACAAGTTTATTTTTTAATTTTCCCATTTGATTTTTTATACAAATACTATCAACAATCAACATAACATTAACCAAATGGGTAGTTGGAATCCATGAATTGAAACAAGCCAATACTCAATAGTATTGGATGAAATTAGCATATGCATATTACACCATATGTTCATTGTGAATCGTCATTTTAAATAGCATTTTCTAACATCATCACAACAAAGGCTATATAACATAAAAACATAAGCCATTTCAAGGAATAGTCCATGAAAGATAATCATGTTCTAGCTCATAGATAACATCAAAAAAATAATAATAATCTTTTCCACAAATCTTCAATGCAATATTAGGGATAAATTTAAGGGGCGTATACATCAATAGACATAACCTATCTATCATCCTCTATGATTGCAAAGAAATCAATAGGATTTATATCATTTTCACTCTAAATAGTGTTACCACTTCTCTATTGATTGAACCAAATAATGTGCCTAATTCTATTCATTGCTTACATTGAACCAAATAATGTGCCTACTTCTATTCATTGCTTACATTGACAGTATCTTTGGAGACTTCACCACTAGTCACAAATGTGCCAAAGACAACTAGTCCTTCATTTCCAAATTGATTGTTGCCACTTTCTATTAAAAAATGGAATACATTAATTTAATATAAAAATCAATGTAGATGATTACAATAGAAAATGAAATAAATACTACTTAACTACATAGACCATTGTACAAAGAAATGGAAATCTATAACTATATTCCACTTCACACAAGTTGGTAGCTTGTGTAATTACCTGCATGATAGTTCATTTCAGCTCACAACAAGTTGAATGTCATTTTTTTTTACTCATGTTTTAATGGTGTAGCTAGAGGGTTGAATGTCATTTCTGTTTACTCATGTTTTAATGGTGTAATTAGAGGATGAAATGTCAAGAAGCATGCATCCAAATCTCATAAATTCAGTTCAATGGGTATCTTTTGTATTAGGTACTTGTAATGAAGCCTAGAATTTGATTCCTTCTTATTGTTAATTTACCAACAAAATATTTTCCATGCTTAAATTTTTTATATTATTATAAAACAAAACAAAATAAAATAAAATGTTCTAATTTAAATGAAAGATATGCCATGCCATAGACATCCAACTTATTGGAAACAAATCAATGTTTCTAAGAGTTTTTCATTGATAATAGTTGTTGTTAGTTTCACTGCTCATGTCTTGATGCAAGTCCTTGTCACTTTCATCACTCTCAATACCATAATGCCTACAAAGAGCTTTGAGGTGAGTGGCCTAGCATGCCATCCATGACTTAATTGGCAAATTGATATGGTTTTAATGGAAAAACAAATATCAAATGGAAGTAGAAGAAAAAAAGAGTTCATGATTAGAATCGTTTCCTTATAAATACAAAACTTTAAATTAGATCTAAAAACCCTAAGAAGAAGCATGAATGACAAAACCCAACCCAACCCACAAAATTAAAATTCAACGAAAACCTAATGAACTAAAATAAGTCTCAAAACCTAGAAATCTTAAGGAATTTGAAAACTATTTATATCCAAAGGCAGAAACCATATAAGAAATAAAAAGTTCACCAAATGATTACCCAGAACAAGGACTTGATGTTTTAGTGCTCCACCTTACACATGTAAAAATGGGTGCATCCAATTGAAAACACAAATCAATCTTAGCTCCTAACTCGACTTTGGATGCGCACAACCAAACCTTTCTACCATGAGGATGAATTTGTTTATTCTTTTTCTTTGATGTGGGAAAATACTCTCCAAGGAGCCTATTACCCCTTGGTTTGCATAGAGGTACTACTAGTGAATTCCTTCACTACCCCTTGTGATTTTTATGAGCCTTGGATAGTTGGAGTAGTTATTTGGTTTTATGGATTAGCTAGGGGGTTTGATGAGCATTTGGTTTCACCCTAATTTTTGGGCATCTTCATAATTCCCAAGGAAGTTCACATTTTTCAAGGCATATTCACGTATTTGGAGACAATTCACAATTCCCAAGGTATTGGTCAAAACATTTTTGAGCTAGTCTTTATGTGAAAATACTTATCATGCCATGCCACATCTTAGATTTTGGATCTCTCATCTTGTTTGCACATTTTGAGGCACGTGTCACCTGATTTGAGGGGATCTCCACCTTAGAGATTGCATTGGGGGTTGTATTTGGCATGTGTGGACTTACTACACCCTCCCATGACTTGTGGAGATGATTCACATGATTTGAGGATGATTGTTACATCTTGAAGACTTCACACCTGGCCTTTTGAAGCTGATTTGGAGGGGCTTCTCCATTTTGAAGGGTTTTAATCATGATTCATGGGCTTTGTTACATTGAAGAGACATGCATCCACATTTGGGGGAAACTTAGGGGTGATTACTTGCATTGTTTGAGGAGTTTGTTGACGATATACCCCTTTGGAGACCTGTGGAGGCTAGACTTTACACCTTAGACTCACTTTCTTCCCTCTTTCATGGTTGTACATATGGCTTGATCACCTCATCTTTTATGTATTTTTGACTAGATAGTTGGAGGAAATCACATTTTATCCTAAGTTTTTGTGTACGTGATGATTCAATCATATTACATATGTCATCTTTCATTGAGTTTAGTTTAAGCATTGGCATCGCTCATGAAGATGATATGATGAATTTTTTTTCATTAAGTCTCAAAAAGGAAGCAAGGTGATGGTTTGAAAATCTTAGCAAATGAAACAAAGTTACCAACTTAACAAGAACTGTGACCTCAAAATGAGAACTATGGCTCCAAAAATCCATATTTTTGCAAAAAAACATGAAAATCAACCCCCAAATCGAAAAGTGGTGCTAACGGTAGCACCAATTTTTCAAGCGAGGTCAAAATTACAACATTTTCAAGCATGGCCTTCAAAATTCATACATTAACTCAAAAAAAACATTAAAATCAACACCTAAATAAAAAATGATGTTACATAAAGAAAAATGTTTTTTTCAAAACTTTAAAATTAGAGATATTTTGAAATCGTATTTTTAGTAGTTGGTACCATTAAAACCAAATCTCAAAATCAACCATCAAATTGAAAAGTATTTCTACCAGTGGCACCCATTTTAAAATTGGGGTATTAAAATGACATATTTTTTGAAGTGGTAAAAGAAATCATCAATACTGTAAACAAAATCATAAAATCAACCCTTAAATGTTTACTTTTAAAATCTTAGTTAATCACCCCAAGCACAAGATAATATGTAATGCCATCAAAACAATACATTTAAAAATGTATATTCAAAACCCAAATTTGAAAAAAAAAATTAAGA
>JASDQU010014732.1:23873-67956 GCA_032191745.1 Picea mariana | reverse complement strand
TATATATTTTTTTAATTTTTTTGTGTGTGTTTTTAACTTTTAAAAAGTTTTTATAAATTTGCTTTTTAACTTCTTTTTTTTCTCATTTTAGCTTAGTTTATATATATTTTAAATTTTTGGGTTTTTTTTTCTCTTGGTTTTTTAAGTTTTTCTTTAATTTTTTTTAATTATATAAATTTGTTTTTTAATTTTAATTTTTATTTTTATTTCAATTCTTTTTTTTTCTTAGTTTTTTTAGGTTTTAATTTATCAAAAAATAAAGTGGAAACATTATGGATCAAAAAATTTAAAATATAAAAAAAAACACCTAAAAAGGGAGGGGTGCTACCGATAGCATCATTTTTAAAAACAGGGTAAAAAATGTGACCCCAAAAAAACAAGAACTTTGAAGAGTTCTCGTTAAATTGGTAACTATGTTAGGAGAAATATAATCTTTTGTAAGTTTTGTTGAAGCATTTTATAGACAATGGAGTTATGTGGATTGTGAGCAATGGCTTCCCATTGTGGAAAGATTCAAGGAAATATGTGGTGCACATAACACTATTGAAGAAGCTCCAAACCCTCGTCTTGAAGATGATCAAGCCACTATTGAAGAGGACTCCCTATATTCAAATTCAAATCCAAATTAGCTTTCAACCTCAAGCTCTAGCAGTGTTACAGACAATGCAACATGTGGGTAGTGCAATATAGTCTCCAACCCCGTGACAAACCCCATCCTTTTCAAAGAGTAGGTTGGGAAAAGCCCGACCCATTCCACAAGATGTTGAGAACTACGGGAGAGTCTACCCACTGTCACCTTAGATAAACCCTCCCCTCGCTTTAGTGAAGGAGAAATCCTACACAAGGGGGGAATCTCGAGTGACCCTAGGGGGAAATGAGATGGAAAGTGGTGTTATGGAAGTGATGCCCCTATAGGTCAAACTACTAAGTGGAAAGTGGCTTGAAAACAAGTCTCATAGATTGTTAATGTTGGTTGTGGAGCCTGATTATCTTCTTGATTTAGAGGTCTTTTACTTTCAACCATGTTTATACCCCATGAAGTATTTACACCCCAGAAGTATGTACACTCTTCCATGTGGGGGAGTGCAAAGGGGGGGTACCCCTTTGTGGGGTCCGAGGGGGCTATCCCCCCGGCTGGGGGGTCTAGGGGCAAGTGGGCCCCCAACGGGGGTTCGGGGGCGAAGCCCCCGAAGCAAAAATTGCCTTCTAAAAGTATATTGTAATTTCATTGTAAATCTGGACCATTCATTATAAGGTCACAAATCTAACGATAGAGATTATGTTAGGGTTTTTTTCCCTAGAAGGAAACCCTCTTTTATGAGGGAAATGTATTGCAGCTGTGTATGTTGCCGAGTATTGTATTCTGAGAGAGGAGACTGTGAGAGAAAGAAGAGGAAGTTACAGCGGGTTTTGCTGTAGGTTGTATCCCTTCATTTTGTTGGATAATAATAAAGGAAGGACCTGGCAATTTCTCTGGTGGACATAGCCCACACTGGGTGAACCACGTAAATCTGTGTCTCTCTTGTATTGTGTATCTTCTGTGTTTTGTTTCCGCATTTGTTTTATTTTATTGCTCCGCGGTCCTATTTTTCTAACAGTTAATGGTTACCAAGTGCTTGAATACCTGTGGAAAATAGTTGTACCTGCTCGAGACACAAGAAGAGACAAGTATACAAGATCAAATATTAAGTGGACAAGCAAGTTAAGCTTTATGTCCCAAACTACAACAATAAACAAGAGTATATATCAGCAAGGAATAAAGCTAATTACTGCAGATTTAACTGCTCAAAGCATCAAATATTTATTGAGAAATAAAACATAAAACGAGTAGATTACTTCCCAATACTTTAGCACAAACTTCAGTGGTATTAGAGGGTTGTTGTATGAAGTTTTTAGAGTATGTTTGTAAGAGCCAAGTGGTTATAGCAACTATTTTCTACAAAAGCAAGTTTCAACCACGAGAGCAAGCAAGTAATCTGACCAAAAGTTCACCAATTAGCAGTAGAATGATAGTACTGGCTTACTAGGAAATTTCCACGGTTGAAATGCAAGTTGAATTCAAAGATATAGAGTAGTTTGTTGTAGCCCTAATGGTTGTAGCTTTAAGTTATGACAGAAATAAGATATCCTTGGAAAAAGAAGACGTCATAGTGGCTCAAACAAGCTATTAGAGCATAGAGTTGATTCCACTTCAAACAATTTCGCAAAATCACGTTACCCAATGCAAGCAATTTTATTTTTCCAATGCAAAATTCAGATTAATGCCTTTAAAATATTGGGTAAATGGAGTCTTAGATATAAGAGTTAGTTCCAAAATGTCCCTAGGGGTGTAAGCACTTTTACTCCCTAGGGCATGCAAATAAAACTTAGGTAGATCTAGGAGGGTGTACACCCTTGTACTCCTCCTAGCAACCTTGTCCAAAAATGACTTATCAACTAGCAATGAGATGAAGCTTGATGGAGGGTGTATGCACTTATACTCCTCCTAGGGTTTCAACCAATAACACTATGAAACAAGCAAGAAGAACTAACAAATTGCATATTTTTCTTACCAATTCCAAGAGAGATGCAATATAAAATCCTAGTTCACCAAGCAATGTCCATTCATAAACAAGAGAAGAAGTCTCCAAGAGGTGTGCACCACCTTAGCTCCACAATACACCAAGAGAAATCACCAAAAGACATTTGCATGAGAGAGAGAGATCCAAATTGCCCAAAGAGGGCACAAATTTCAGCCAAGTATCCTTCTCCAAATGGGAGAGCTATGTCTTAAAATGAAATGAAATGATTCTTATTTATACAAATCTTCTAAAAAGTGTTTGTCCACTTAATTTAGGGTAAACCACAAAATAAGGGAGACATTTTCCTTTATTTTTCCACTTTACAAAACAATATTAGTTTTGCACATAAGAAAACCATAAAAAGACATGACGTCACCCTTCAAGGGCAACGTTTGGCACTTTGAGCAGGTCGTTTGAGCTTAGAGATGAAACGTTGGGCCTCCAAAGGCCTCCTCCTTATGCGCTAGGGTCTCCTCCATCAAACCAAGGCTTCTCTCCATCAAAAATGTGCCAAGTGTCAAGTCAACAACACCACCACTCCAAACCCTATCCCCCAACAAGACATCAAGCCCCAAGATGTAGCGCTCTAGCCTCCAAAGAAAAATTGTTGGGGTGTTGAAGGCCTAGGAGAGGTCCTCTGAAGTGTCTCCCAAGCCTCCAAAGGATACAATCATCACCCAGTGTGCGGGCCATGGCATCTAACGTGTGGGCTTCTCGCTCCAATAAAGGCCCAAGCTGGGCGTGTTCCTCCAAATCATCCATCAACAAGGTCTTGCAAAGACAAAAAAGTGTGCCCTCCAAGGATCTCAAGTCAAATCATCATGGCAAGTAAAATCACATTTAATATAAGAGCCGCCCAAGCATGTACATCAAAAACTACCTCATCAAACTAAACAAGTGCTCAAAGACCCTATGCAATTTTCCAAGTTTAGGTATGGGAGGGTTGACAAGGGGACCTATTGGGTGATTCATTCCTCAAGTCAAGGAGTGTTTCCCAGGTGGACCCCTCTCTAAGCCATGTGGAGAAAATGAAGTGGATGGGGGAAATACTTTTGGGCATGGGCTTCGTGACATACAAGGGTTTGTAGTGTCTCATTTATGGGTGCCTTTGTAGAGGGTGTGTTGCACCTTCATTTTCAATGCATCCTTTTTCCAAGCCCAGTGATTTCCATTAATTAATTAAGATCCAGAACAACTGGGTACTCCCTATGGGTAAAATGAAGCTTGGGGGGAAGTACCATAGTGTCACTTGAAGGGAGAGGTACACAGAGTGTCTTAGGGGTAAAATCAATCTTGTAACGCACTTGTGTAGATCCCTCAACAAGTGGGACATTTTATAATATGTGTATTTTCTTTTGCAGGTCTTTGATTCTTTAGGAGAAACATTTCATTGTTCTCAAGACCTCTTTGGTTGAGCATCTGGAAGGTTATGATTTGGATTTTATCTTTTGCTAGCTACATTCCCTCTGGGCCTTCAACCCCTTCTTCCCATGAAATGAGGGACAATCCCTTCTTGGGTCAGTACACCCGAAAATCCCAAAAGATAGAGATATGAGAGGATGAAGTGTGGAAAATGATAAGTATGATCAGGAATGGCACGATGACTTGTCAAGGGGACCTCTCAGTAGCAAACCCATCCCTAAGGGTGACCACTTACTAGGGCACATTGTCAACCACCAAGGTGAAAGAAGGCAAAGAGCATAATTTCCAAGCAGAGGTTACATAAACAAAAGCAGTTTAAAATGTGACATACTCAAAATGCCTCAAATATTAAAGTGACACTTACCACAATACCTAACTTGTACCTCATGGAGCAATACCCATTGTCTTCCAGAAGCAAATTGATGTGGTGAACACCATCATGATGAACTGAGGCGGTGTGGTGATAATGCGGGTCTTTGTCTGTGCGTGTGGACACTGTCAGCCATACGTCTCTCGGTACTCCATGTCTGCAACCTGAGGGCCTCGAGACATCATCTCCTTAGTTATCCCTAGGGAATGGGGATAATAGGTTCAATAGATCAACCTAACAAAGGAAATTAGACTGAATGATATAACACAAATCTAGATTTCTGTGGTGATGTAAACCCCACTGTTTTCCATAACAAAATCACAAGTCCAAACGATAAGAATCAAACCACCCCCAGTTTGAAGGGTGAAGCTTGTAAACACCACAATCAGCTACCATTGACCTTCGTTGTAGACCACTCACAGTGCTTGTCATATGATGATGTGTTTGTTGTTCTAGAGGACCAAAGAGATGGAAAATCTTCCAGGATTACTAGTGTGCTAGAATCTGAAAATGTTCCTGATGAAAAAAAAGTGGACAATTTGTCCTCTAAATCTGTCTGGATGGAGAATGACAAATCCATGAGCATTCAAGATAAAATCAGCTCAGATTTTCCATCTGGATTTGAACGGAAAAAGGATGGCCCTCCTATGTCCAAGGCTGGTAATGAGTGTGATGAAAGTTTTACCATCYATTTAGAAAACGAGATCTCCACTAGTGATATAGACACCCGATAAGGCTCATTATAGGATGGTACGATTGCTACCCCAGAAGACCAGCCTGATTGCAAAGTGATCGTTGAAGTTTGTATTCCTGATTTTGCTCAGAATGAAAGGCCCGCCAACACAATCGTTGATGAGGAGAAAACTGTAAATTCTTTTCAGGCCTAAGAAATTAGGCTCAATCTCCTTGATTTTGGGTATGGAAGAAAGAGTGGCACCATTGATGAGGTGCTATCCAGAACAATTTTGCCACCTAATCTGAAACAAATCAGGGTTAGAACCTACGTTGTGCATTTTGATGGTTACTCAGTCTATGATACAGAGGATGAAGGTGACATTTTTTATCTTGATACTGTTGGTATGCACCTAGAAGATAGAGGCTTTGCAATCTTAATATGGCTGTTGGTATGCTGCCTTAATGAATTAACATTGGTGCAAACATGACCTGTTCTCCAGAATTGATGAAACCTACAGAATCATTATGAACAGTGGAAAGATAACTTACCATCTACATAGAACAAGGTCCTTTTTCCATGTCTGCAACCTGAGGGCCTCAAGACATCATCTCCTTAGTTATCCCTAGGAAATAGGCATAACAGGTTCAATAGATCAACCTAACAAAGGCAATTAGAATGAATGATATAATACAAATCTAGATTTATGTGGTGATGTAAACCCCACTGTTTTCCAAGACAAAATCACAAGTTTGGACGATAAGAATCAAACTACCCCCAGTTTGAAGGGTGAAGCTTGTAAACGCCACAATCAGCTACCATTGACCTTTGTTGTAGACCACTCACAGTGCTTGTCACATGATGATGCGTTTGTTGTTCCAGAGGACCAAAGAGATGGAAATTTTCCAGGATTACTAGTGTGCTAGAATCTAAAAATCTTCCTGATGAAAAAAAAGTGGACAATTTGTCCTCTAAATCTGTCTCGATGGAGAATGACAAATCCACGAGCATTCATGATAAAATCAGCTCAGATTTGCCATCTGGATTTGAACAGAACAAGGATGGCCCTCCTATGTCCAAGGCTGGTAATGAATGTGATGAAAGTTTTACCATCCATTTAGAAAACGAGATCTCCACTAGTGATATAGACACCCGATAAGGCTCATTATAGGATGGTACGATTGCTACCCCAGAAGACCAGCCTGATTGCAAAGTGATCGTTGAAGTTTGTATTCCTGATTTTGCTCAGAATGAAAGGCCCGCCAACACAATCGTTGATGAGGAGAAAACTGTAAATTCTTTTCAGACCTAAGAAATTAGGCTCAATCTCCTTGATTTTGGGTATGGAAGAAAGAGTGGCACCATTGATGAGGTGCTATCCAGAACATTTTTGCCACCTAATCTGAAACAAATCAGGGTTAGAACCAACGTTGTGCATTTTGATGGTTACTCAGTCTATGATACAGAGGATGAAGGTGACATTTTTTATCTTGATACTGTTGGTATGCACCTAGAAGATAGAGGTTTTGCAATCTTAATATGGCTGTTGGTATGCTGCCTTAATGAATTAACATTGGTGCAAACACGACCTGTTCTCCAGAATTGATGAAACCTACAGAATCATTATGAACAGTGGAAAGATAACTTACCATCTACATAGAGATTGTTTACAAGAAGGTAGAGAACAATCATATTGTAGGAACAACGAAGCCTGGGTTACAGATGGAATAATTTCTTGTCATTTTTCTTAGGTAAGGGTTACAAATGAAATGGGATTCCAGCTTCCAGGTGAGTTTAGAAAGGCACATTTTTATTCCTTCAATTCTATGAATCATGAAACCATAGAATTGCAGCGTAAACAGAGCAGTAGCGGGTCTTATCTTTTGTATGACCCTCCTGATGATGTTTATGGGGAGAATGAGCATTGAACTATTTGTAGGAATGATCTGATCCATGAACTAGATACGTTGAAGGTTGAAGACTTAGGGACACACATAGACCTGTGGCCTGAAAGTTGGAATGAAACAAATTGGCCTCCCTCAAATTTTCGAGGAGCCTCTACCACAATCCGGTAATTTACCCTTCTAGGAATACACCTGTCATGAGTTCGGGCTTCTAGACCATGCCACGAAGCTTCCAACAAACTATCTAGGCCCGACAAAAGACGTAGCTTATTGCACCTGTGAGGAGTTCGGCAGAGCGGATTCTGTGACTATGGTTGACGGCCTCCAAAAGCAAGATTCGATCGATAATAAACCTGAGATTTCAAACGAAAGATTTAGTTCAAAACCCTTGGAGATGAGAATAAAGTTTGCCTGCAGAAATGACACATCTGAAAACGGTGGTGCAATTTGGCATAATTTTCAGAGAGGGAATGTACCAGAATTGCATGAATTCAGGTGCCTTGAAAGAGTTATCCATCTTGCCCATGATTAGATAATTTATTTGAAAGTAGAGAATCACGATCTTGTTGGGGCCTTGAATAGAAGGGATGAATATTCTGTTCCCCGTCAACCTGAACACGGTAATTCCAAGCTGAATGTGCGACTGGAGTTTTGCATTCTTGATACAGCCTTTCAGCAGCACAAATATATTGAGCAACATGGACATGTAATACAAGGTTATTATGGAGTCAAGGAACTTGTAAATTCTTTTGAGAACTCAAATAAAATGGATTAGGTAATAATCAGTCCTGCAAAGAATAGGCTTGTGATATTCGTGGAAGATTTCACACCTACCTTTCAGGAACTTGTTTGTGACAGTTGTTCCAGAACCACATGAAACTACGATGTGCAAGAATACTGAAAAACATACAGTGAGTGAGATTGATCCCACCCTTTTCCATGATTGAAAAGGTGAGATCAATTCTGCTTGACTCAGAAAAACACAAAATTGGGTTTTGATGCTACAGGAATGATGACAACAGTTCTAGCAGAGTTGGAGGTCGAATGTATGGCATTTCTTGACAGCTTATCAAATAAATATTGCAGTTGTCCGATAACAAATGCTAGGCGCTCCACTTCAGTTCTCAAACTAGGTAATCAACAATAGTAGTTTCATCAACGTTTTGTGCTCTCATATAACAACAAAGGAAAATTATTAGACTTGGAGAGCATTCCATGGTTTGCTAGTAATTACAATTGCCCTATTCAGTGGTGGATAGACAAGTACTGCAGCAGTTTGTACCAGCCCTTGCATATACTTGATAAAACCTTTGATGTGCAGGTACCCAGGCCCATTCCCAGCCCAACAAAAATGGAGAAGCCAACCAAGCATTTGAATGTCAACGTGTCTTTATTCTGGATGACGACAAACTGTAGAGGAAAGGGACATTGTATTTATGAGGTGCTAAGGTGGCTGCGTTGGCTCTCTAATTTCATCTAGCACACTCACCTTGCACATGCTACAGTAGGGTTGGAAATGAATAAGCTCCTTTGAGCATTAGAGTATCATGAATAAGTTATTTTGAGCACTAGACTTGATTTCATGTGTCATAGACATTGATGGCTTGTGCCTTGATTTGTAAAAGACAAGTTTTGATGTGTTTTGCTAGAGGTCATTTTCATATGTATATGATGAGATTTTGAAGTTCTCATGCACTTCTAAGAAGAGCACATGTCCTCGAGTAGGAGCCAATGGTTACCCTTTATTTTGCATAGGGGTATACTAGTGAATTTCTTCATTTCCCCTCGTTATTTTTATGAGCCTTGGACAATTAGAGAAGTTATTTGGTTTCATGGATTAGCTAGAGGATTTGATGACATATTGATGGATCCAATGATGTGGTGTGGTTTCTATTGAGAATTTGGTTTCACCTGAGTTTTGTGCATCTTCCCAAGGCAATGCACATTTCACAAGATATCTTCACATATATTGAGGTAGTTCATGGTTCCCAAGGTATTGGTCAAAACAATTTTGAGTTATTTTTCATGTGTAGGACTTCTCATGCCATGCAACATCCTAGATTTTGGATCTCTCACCTTGTTTGCACATTTTTAGTCACGTGTCACCTAATTTGAGGGAACACCCACCTTTGAGATTGCATTGGGGGTTCTATTTGGCATGTGCGGACTTACTAAGCCCTCACATGACTTGAGGAGATGATTTACATGATTTGAGGATGATTGCTACATCTTGAAGACTTCCAACCTGGCCTTTTGAAGCTGATTTGGAGGGGCCACCCCCTTTTGAAGGGTTTTACTCATGATTTATGGGCCTTGTTACCTTGGAGAGTCATGCATCCACATTTGGAGGAGACCTAGCAGGGCTTACTTGCATGCTTTGAGGAGTCTACTGAGGATTTACCCTTTGGARGCCTTTGGAGGATAGACATTGCACCTTGGACTCACTTTCTTCCCTCTTTCATGGAGACATCCCTCTTTCTTGGGGCTACTTCACTTGGATTGTTGTACATGTGGCTTGACCACCTCATCTTKTATGTATTTTTTACTGGATAGTTGGAGGAAATCATATGTTATCCCTCCCTAGGCTAGATCTAAGGATCTCACATGAGATATTGCTATTTTATTGTAAAGGAAGATGAGCAACACTCTATATAAAAGAGGTATTCTTCCGCATAATCACTCATGGTTGTATTGTAAAGGAAGATGAGCAACACTCTATATAAAAGAGGTGTCCTTCCTCATAAGCACTCATGGTTGAATTTTTGGAGCTTCCACTCCTTGGAGCATAATTGACATATATTTCTTGGAGCATATGGTTGTGTAAAGGTTTCTTTATTTGTGGATGATTGTTGTCAATTATTGAAGCTTCTCTATCCTAGCTCGTATTTGGTGCATAAGGATTAATGGTGAAATTTTCAAGCCTTTTACAAGCTAACTAGATCAATCCATCTGAAGGGTAAAATCTACCACTTGGAGGGAATATTTTCTAGGGGTAATTCCTTCCTTCTTCCTTTGTTGGTTTGGTGATTATTTGGTGCCTTGTTTTTTCTATCCATCTTGGAACCCTAGAAAGAAGTATTAAGTATGATTATTAGGATATAGTTATTCTTGTTGGTGAAGGTTATATCTCCATTGTTAATCTTGATTGGACGAGGGATTACTCTTCCTCTTGGTTATAATCTCTTAGTCCTAATCCTTGAATGAAGTAGACCAATTGTTAAGAGGGTTTATTCTTGGCTCCATAAACCTCTTTGATTCACCTTGACTCCATTTCATGTGTTGGATTTGATAGTGATGTATACTTCCTTCCATCACTTTATTTAAACCATAAAACCCTAAAACTTTGTTTTAGGAAGGCTACTCTCATTTCACCTTGTTCCTCATTGCTTGGCCTTAGTAATCCTACTAGTGATACTCCCCTTTAGCTAGAGGAGAACTAGCCTAAAGTGAAGTGGATAGGTTACTAAGGTGACAATAGTGACCATCTTAATAGTTTCCCCTTGAGATATACCTTGTGGATTATGGATTTTATCATTAAGTACAATTTGGAAGGTAATAGAGTGTAATCAACCCCAAATATGAACAAACAAATTTATACATAAAACAATATTTAACGTGTACACCCTCCACTTTGAATCAAAATGACAAACAATAGGCCTCAAATTGATCAAATTTTAGGAACTAAACTTTGAACTATTCACCATGTAAGTGCAAAGAAAAGTTAGTTGGGGATTACAAAAACAACACAATTATAAATTATTTCCTCGTGTCAAAGGGGACATTGATTTCTGATCATTCTTACAGGCTTGAATATTTGTCAAAACCAATGATGGGATCGAAATATTTCTTCTGAGAAGAGCTCATCACAAGTGACAATGAGACTGAGGATGATGACATCAACATGTCATGTTCAACCAAATCCCTGATCACTTCACCAATACCACCTAAAGCTTCCCCCCTAGTCAAAATTCAAATCATTATCTCCATTTTTGTATATTGAACACATGGGTCTCTCACAAAACCTTCCAGTCACACCCAAATTCAAGATACTCTCTCCATTTCACTCCTCCCTACATGGATATACCACACAATGAACCTTGTATCTCTAGGCTATGAGTACAAGCACAAAAAAATCACAATGAAAAAGAATAAACCGATCCTTCTCTAGTAGTGGCTCCTTTGCACACCTAAAAATAATAATTATAACTATTGAACAACCTAAACCCAAGTGAAATAATCCCCATAACTAGATGCAAGATCATTTTCATTCAAATTAAGTAGCAATTATACATAGTGAAAATGCTCATTGAAGGAAGCCATGCGAAGATATGTAAACCCACCATCGGTTTTCTTGTTCACAATTTTGAAGGTGAAAACTCAAAATCCAAATAGAAAACACCACAATATGGAAAGTTGGAAATGGTATGTAGTTTAGTGTGGGGGAAAACACCATTATGGGTTGTGGTGTTGACATTGTTTTCCAGCTAACCTTATTCAATATTTTCAAGAGATTGGTAAATTCACCCTGAACCATATGGGGAAGCAGAAAAATACTACTCTTTGGCATTAGGGCTAGAAGTCTGCAAATGATTTGGGATAATGGAAGAACTATCTCATTATTGGGACAAGTACCTGAATGAGTAGAGGAGAGTACACATTAAACTCAAAGGTGATCTTGATGAGATGAATTGGGATAAAAATAAATATGGTTGCTATTACATGGTAAATTTGGGATACAATGCTATTCACTGACTGGATATCTAGGATGGTAAGTGGTGGTGGTTGAAGATATAGAAGAACAAATCTCCACTTAAGACTAAATTGATGATGTGGCTAGCATTTCAGAACAAGTTCTTACATGGGAACTACTACAAAAGAGAAATAATGTGGACCTTGAAATTTGTATGCTTTATTGAAATGTCGAGGAAACAACTCATCATCTTTTCCTAGGTTATACCTACTCAAAAAAAGTATGGAAGGAAGTGGAACAAGGGATAGGGTTAAATAATTTGTGGAATTTAGCAACTCTTAAAGACTATTTGAAAATTTGGTATGATGTGAATTGAAGAAGTATATGCCAATTCATTTTTTGGTTATGTGGGGCACCTGACTTGTGAGAAATTCCTTAACATTTGAAGATAAGTCAATTCCATCCTTTCAAACCTTGAACTAGGTATGTATTATTTTCCATATGTTCAAACCCATTTCAAGATTTGTTTTAAGGTCAATCCTAAAGTGGAAGTGGTCAAACTACATAAGGTCAATATGTAGTTTGGGAAGTATTTTGTTTCTTCCAAAGCTACAATATTTCCATATAAAGTGAATCTAAGTAGGCATACACACAACATTCATGAATTTATGACACTCAAATTTCTCTTAAAACTGGCACTAGATCTGGTGCAATTCTAGCTCCATGTATTTAACGACTCTTTGATGGTAATCAAATGGATGAATGTTCAATTGCAGGTTCAGGATACTACCCCACTCCCCTTAGTTGAGTAGTTGAAGGAGGTGACTTCTCTGTTTCAAGTTATCACATTTACACCTATTTATAGAGGGAATAATTTGATTGCAAACTCTTTATCAAAGGTTGGTCTTCAACTTTTAGAGGGTGAGGTCTTGATTGAGGAGTTTCATGATGGAACTTTAGTTGACTCTAGACAAATCTCTATGTTATGATTTTAGCAAATATCCGGTCTCGTTTGGGCTATTACATTTTGATTTCAAATATTTAATATGTCAATCAATAGAATTGTAATCATGGAAAGTTTCATTTTTTGTGCCATTTTGGAACTTGAAGGGGTAATATATATATCTTAATATGTTTGAAGCACTATCTGTATATAAATTTTTTCAGTTGACCTATAATGGATTGTATATTGGGTGTAGTGTAGATAGGGGGATACTATGAGGTATCGAGGGAGGTACCCAAGGGGAGTAATAATGGATATGTATTGTTATGTATGGAGGCCTACTTTAATAAATAAGGCCTAGTGTGAACACAATAAATGTAAGAGGGCTTAGTAGAAGGTTCCTCCTCTATAATGTTCTTAGGTGGTAGGTAGTATTATATAAAGGGTGTAAACAATGTAATGGGCACGTTGAAGAAGTACTGTATTTGGAGCGTAGCTCATTAGGAGGTGTCCACCTCAAGAGGCAAGTGATCAGGAGTGGATCCCTTCCTTAAAAGAATTGATTGTATGGTGTTTCCCTACCTTAAGGGTTTTGGTATTAACAAAGAGAGGCGATTTTCTATATTGTTTTTCTTGGATATTTTGTATATGATTCTATATTCACATATGTGGTCTTTAACAAGTAGTATCAGAGCACTTTTTTCGGCTATGAAAAATGGGAAATTTTTATTTTTATTTTTGTAGGGTTTCAAAAGACAAAGAAAAAGAGGGTCATGACACTAAGGTCAATTCCTATAGATTTATGTGAAAAATTTGATGAAACTAGTTGTATATCTAATTTCCTCTCGAAAAAAACAACCAGTTTCAAAAAAACAATCGTTTGAATCAGACTTCAGGAGGCCAAGATATCACTAATTTAAAATCATCCATTTTCATGGTTTTTTTTAGGACTGTCACACAATTTTGCATATTTATGTAGCAATTGGTGAAAAATCCCCCCTCCCCCCAACCAAATGTAGACCTGATTTTCTCTCTCAAAATCACCCAATTTAAAAAAAAAATCATCTGAAACGGAGCTTTGGAAGTGAATATATCACTGATTTAAAATCAACAAATTTTCAGGGTCTTTTTTTTATGGCCGCAATACTACAAAGCTCATAAATGTTTTCAGGGTGCTTAGATTGGTGCCAAATCAGTGCCATTGAATAAAATATTTTTAGAGATTTGTTTTGGTATATTATATGTGGTTCTTCCAATGAATATGGCATGTGCTACTACTTCTGAACAATTTCACCCTCACTTCCTCATGGACCTAAACAATATTCTTCGACATATGCAAGACCTCATAGATAACTGGGAGCGATATAGTATGGAGACCATATGTAGTTACATCACATAAGAACATAATCAAGAAAGATCTGCTTGGTATGCTTTCGAGGCCGCTTGTGATAATTGGTATATGGATAGTTGTCATTTGTGGACTGACAACCACTTTGATGAATCTACTCTACCTTGCATAGAGCACATTATGGAGAGCAGTCAAGGGCCTTCTGTGAATACTATTTTTCAATTTTCTTATTCTCCAGTATTAGTGGATGATTTTTTGGTCGGATCTACATATTTGGATCCACATGACCAATATCGATCTTTAGATCATCATTTTCAGTTGGCTATTGAGTTTCGATATCGTCAATGAGGAGTTAACATGAGCACTTGGACATGGGACCCAAGTTTACATTGAAGTTTGGACTACAATATGGTGGCTATCACTTTTACATGGGACATTATTTCTCCAACCTACTTCATCATTATGGTCCACACTTATCCATGGGAGCCTAGTATATGGTTGTACTTCCTCATGACAAGCATTGAGGACAAGGCTTTCCTAAGGGGGATGGAATGTAGTGTAGCTATGGGGGTAATATGGGGTACCTAGGGAGGTACCCAAGGGGAATAATAGTAGATATGTATTGATATGCATGGAGCTCACTTTTAATAAATAAGGCTTAGTGAATAAATGTAAGAGGGATTACTAGAAGGTTCTACCTACTAGAAGGTTCCTCCTCTAGAATGTTATTAGGTGGTAGGTAGCATTATATAAAGGGGTGTAAACAATGTAATGGGCATGTTGAATAAGTATTGTATTTGGAGCATAGCTCATTAAAAGGTTCCCCCCTCAAAGAGGCAAGTGATCATGAGTGGATCCCTTCCTTAAATGCTAAATACTTTATATTTAGTATTTCAATAATATTTATCATATTTGGAGATGATATTACCAAGATCTTAACCAAGGAGAGGTTTATATATAGTTAAATGTTGCCAAATAAAAACATGACATAGAAGTATCTTTGACTTGTATAGATCCAACTCAAGGATTATTGTTGATCCAATTTCTTGAAACTCTATTGGTTTTTGAATTCCAACTCATCAACTTGGATATCTCTTATAAGACCAATTTTAGACCACAAATTTACGCGAATTTCTCTTAGAAGGCCAATTTTAGACCCAATATTTACTCTAATGGTTTATACTTCTAGACCTTGGTTTGACTAGATTTAACAAAATACAAAATAGCTTGGAAACTCATACAAATGAGACCCATGCTTATCTCTCTAATGAATATCCAAATCTAGTTTTAGATTTCAAGAAAGATAAATTTTAAAAGTAAATATTTTCAAGATTATAAATCTTGAAAATCTAAAGTACCCATTTAAATAAGTCAATATTGTGTCTCCAAAAGTGTCACCTCTAAAAAAGTTCAATTTTTTAAAGAGAGAAACTACTAAAAACAACATAGATAAGACTATTAAAATGCTCATCTCATTGTACTCTAATAGTAGCACTGAATCCCTAAAAAATATCATTGCCAAAAGTAGTCCAAAAATTGGCATTCTTTGGTTACCACCAACTTTCACCCCCATACTTTAACTAATACTTACTTTTTGAAAATGTGATCAACTATTTTTAATTATTTTTAACAAAAACTATGAAATTTTATTCATTAAAAAGGGCACAACCAATGTCATTGAGTACAAAAAGTAGGCTGGTATAAATAACAAAAATCAATCTACATTACTCCAACTACTATCCAAGATTCCTTTCTACACCTATAAGACCAAATTTGCTTGATATTGTTACTACATTGCAATGAATATATCTGGCAAAAAACACCCAGAATACATACAAAAAAACAATACATGATTATGTTGGATTCTGAGCCCGACTTCTTGTCACCATTAGTTGGGATACTGAAGGGGTATTTTTCTTCTTTCTGACTATCGTCCCACTTGCATTTAGAGATAGAGGGGTTGACACAAGTCCTTCCATCCCATCATTTTCTGGATCTAGAGGGTTTGATTTGTCTGATGCCTCAGCTTCATCTGCCCCATCTGCCCAACTTACCAAAGCAGTGGAGCTGGGGAGAACCGGTGTTTCTTTACTCGAATCTAGAGAAGTTGAATATACTTTTTCCTCGAGCTTCCGAGGAGTTTCTTGATGCATTTCAGATTGCTCGGTAATCTATGTTGTGACCTTCTTGTCCTCTATTTCAAATTTAAAGACTTCCAATGGAGGATCTAGATATGGGAGTCCACGCCGGATGGAAACAATGGATCTCCTTTGGGCACCTCCTTGGGAGGGATTGCATCCGTAGAGTCTTCTTTGGAAATAAATTGATGATTAATGTGGGATCCAACCTACCAAGTTGTCTTGCACTGCTTTCATTATTTCTTAGGACCCCTAGGGAAATGCAATACCAAGTGACCTGTACCAAAACAGGCTCAGCACAAAAAATCATTTTTTTCATAGTCAAACTTTTGGGTCCACAAATAGTTATCCCCTGTCAAGTTTATTTTTGCGGGGAACCCTTTGCTAGAATCCATTTCTGTACATATTCGAGCATAGGTGTAGATGCTATAGTTTTATGTTTCATGGCTTCTATAATTAAACCTGCCTAAAGCATTACTGATTGCACGGAGAGAGGATAAGCCCCAAAAATGCAGGGGCAGATTTGGGAGCCTAACCCAAACAAGTGTTGAAGATAATGAATCCTTCGAAGGATCAAAAGAAGGAGACCAAGGCTTCATACATAAACCAGAACAGCCCCAAAATCAGGGACCAAGACTAAAGATCAAATCCTTATCTTCTTGAAGATCAAACTCAACAATGAAAAACCCTTGAGCACAAGGATGAATGAAAACTTCACCTTTCAAAACCGGCAACCAAGATCTTGACATCCAGTCATGAAGATCAACAAGACGAGGCCAAAGACCATTAAAACGACATATGAGCACTATGGAGCTAAGAGGAGCTAAATTGGAAATAACATCCTTCCTCATAGGGATGGAAGGAGCCCAAGCTTCTTGCACCAAACAAGATGGAGGAACAACATTGACATTCCTGGAGACAACAACACTGAAAGAGATGCCATGAAAAGCAACAGAACTAGAGGCTGAGCCTTTGAGAGGGCACCCTGGTAGCGCACAAGAGGACCCGAAAAGAGAAGATACGAGTTTAGGAATATCATATTCGAATCTAGGAGAAACATGGTTGGAGAAGGGGGCTGCCATCGTGGAGGAAAGATCAACAGGTAAGGAGGAAATGGTCACGAGCATTCTTGCAGTTGACCAAGGCTAAACCCTAGCAGGAGAAAATGTGATCAACTATTAAAACTTCAAATTTATTTTTTAAACCTTGGCTTGAACTAGGTTTGGCTATTTTTGACTGAGGCCCAAAATAACTTGGAACCGTACACAAATCAAATGCCATGCTCGTCTCTCCAATGGGTACACAAATCTACTTTCAAATTTCAAGAAAGATAAAAAAAATATTAAAAATAATAATATTTCAAGATTGCAAAATCCTAAAAATTTGAAAGTGTCTATTTGAATAACTCAATACTAGGTCCCCAAAACTTTGATTTGCTCCTAAAAAAGATCAAGTTTCTAAAAATATAAACTATGAGTTGACTTGATACCAACTCTCTGAAAATGTGATCAATTATGAAAACTTCAAGTTTCTATTTTTATATCTTTGTTTGATAAATTTGATCAAGATACAAAATAACCCGAAACCTCACACAAATGATACCTCATGCTCATCTTGGCAATGAATATCCAAATCTAATTTTAGATTTCATAAAAGATCAAATTAAAAAAATAAAAATAAAAATAAAAAAATCTAAATTCTAAACCTTAAAAATCTAAAAGTAACGCATTTAAATAACTCAATATTGAGTCTCCAAAAGTGTCCCAAAAAAATCTCATTGCTAAAATAGGCCAAAATTTGAGATTCTCTAGTTGACACCAAATTTCACCCCATATTATATTATAATTGATAGTGCGTTTTTGAAAATGTGATCAACTCTCAAAACTTTAAATTCCAAATTCCCTTTCTTAGATAGTTTGACCAAGTTTTGTTGTCTTAAACCAAGACCCAAAACAACTAGGAACCTCACACAATTGAAAGATCATACTCGTCTCTCAAGTGGGCATGCAAATCTACTTTTAAATTTTAACAAAGATAAAATTTCTAAAAATAGTAATTTTCAAGATTATAAATCTTGAAAATTTGAAAGTGTCCATTTAAATCAATCAATACTAGGTCCCCAAAAGTTTGATTTTCTTCAGTTTTCTTAAAATAGTACAATCAAATATTTGAATCTAAAACGATAAAGTTTCTAAATAAAAACTATTAAAAATAGTGGAATCGAGAATCTCCAAATGTCTAACTGACTTCTACAAAATAGTAGCCAAATCTTGAAAAATATCGCTGCTAAAGATATGTTAAAAAATGACGGTCTCTGTTTGCTACCAAATTTCACCCCATACTATGGCTTGATACCATCTCTTTGAAAATGTGATCAATTTTGAAAACTTAAAGTTTATACCATCTCTTTGAAAATGTGATCAATTTTGAAAACTTAATGTTTATAGTTATAGTTTTAGACCTTCATTTCATATTTGACAAAGACAAATAAACAAATTGGAACCTCACACAAATTAAACATATACTCATATCTCCACTTCATATCTACTTTTAAATTTCAAGTTAGAAAAAAAAATGAAAAAAGAAATTGAAAATATAAATGTACTCATTTAAATAATTCAATAGTGGGTTTCCAAAGGTGTCATATCTTGCTAAATAAGATCATGTTTGTGCCCATCTCAGTATCCTCTAAAGATTGCATTGAATTCCAAAAAAAATTTCATTGATAAAAATAGGCCAAAAAGTTGACATTTTCTGGTTCCCACCAAATTTCACCTTCGTACTTTACTTATACTTAGTTTTCTACTTTTACTTATACTTAGTTTTCAAAAATGTGATCAACTCTTGAAAAATAAATTTTCTGGTTCAATTTTTTTAGAGGTTAGCTTGACCGATTTTGGCTATCTTTGACTAAGCCCAAAATAAGTTGAAACCTTACACAAATGAATTGCCATGCTCATTTCTTCCATATGTATGCAAATTTACTTTCAAAATTTAATAAATATATTTTTTCTAAAAATAGTAATGTTTCAATGTTGTAAATAGTGTTGTCTAGCTGTTTTATAAAATGGTTTGTCGTCGGAATTTGGCGACACAAATATGCATGAATTCACTATTTTTGTTATTTATTTCTGAATTTAGAAATGTATTCAATATGTTGAAAAATCCTTGTGGCACTCGGATTATACATAAATAATCACTCAAAACTGAGGATCTATCAATTTCTTGCCGGATTTCGAGCAAAAATCCTGGAAAAAATCATCAAAAAATAATAATTTCATAGAACTTTTAAACTACGACGTTGTACATTTTCCATTTGAATAACTTAATACTAGGTACCCAAAACTGTGATTTGATGCGAAAAATGATCAAATTTCTAAAAATATAAACTGTGAGTTTATACTAACTCTTTAAAAATATAATCAATTATGAAAACTTCATAGATTGATATATTGAAATAGAATGACATACATATAAACACACATTGGGGTGATAAACCATATCCTTTAGGGAAATGAAGGACTTGTTATTATTACAACACAAATTTTGTAAATTGCAATTGATGAATATTATTATATGATACTTGTTTACGACATTATGATAACAATTGTAACATTACCTATGTATATTATAAGTCACCCCCTTAAAATACTTTATCCTTAGAGCATGGGAAGAGAACATCTCTTCAAATATAATAACCCATCCTCTTGTAACGTTCTCCTATTTGATAAAGTTGAGGACATAAGGTAATATATATGAATCCTTGAAAAATATTATTGTATTATAAAATGATCAATTTTTTCTAGGTGGATTCTTTTTGGAACTCTCTATTGTTAATATTCTAGATTATGACTTATTTATTTTTACTTTGAGTTTTATTGATATTTGAGTGCTTAGTTATGTAAATAAAATGTTGACTTTGGGTAGGTAACTTTAGGCATCGATACGTTGATTCTTGCATGATATGACTTATGTATGTTGGATGACCATACCATATCCTAGTAAGTTGATCATTCTTTATCTGAAATTTAATATTTTCTTGGTTTACTTGTGATCATGTTGATATTTTATATTTTTGTATCCGTCGATGTGTCAAACATCCTTTCACTAGATACAACTTCATTAGTGACAATTAATGGACCTTCAACTATAATTGAATCTATACACATCACCTTAGCATTAAATTGTTTCTCGTTCTCAATTTTTGGATGCTCTTCATGTGATAAAACTTCATTATTAGTGAATTATCCATAAATAGTAGGCCTATGGCCTTTCCATTTCATCAACACAGATCCTCTACAAAAAATCAGAATTCAATGTATGTGCCAAAATGGAATTCATATCCTCGACATGTTGTTATACCATAATTTACCACACCATTTGCATTGTGAGATGGCTTAGTTCTTTTCTCTGAATTACAAGTTTAAATCCCAACTTTCCTCATCAAAGCCACTTAAAAAATAGTGTTTTTTTTTATATCTACGGGTCACCTTGGTGCAATACACGAAAATCTGCTTCTTTCTAGTGTACAACCCATGGATGCCCTCAAAAAATGTGAAAAATAAAATAATTCCACATTTTTGGGTGGGGATTTCAGTTGGGCTTGTTTCCCAACCTCCCTGAGCCCGTACCAAATGGAATTAAACCTCCTTAGCTTCTAGAGGATGGTATAAAGGCACCTTTGGGGGCATGGATGGGGAGGAAAACTTAGGTGCAAATTTATGCTGAAGAAATTGCAAGTCTCCCTATTCCCCATCATCCTCTGAGTAACATCCCCTTGACCTAGTATTCCTTCCTTTTCATTATATGACCATAAGGTGTGTTCTTATCCTTATTGGGTCATACAAGGAAGGGAAATCTTGTTGAGTGTTGCTTGAAGGAACTTTTGGAGAAACTTGGGTGGTTGGCTTCGAGGAAGTGTCAACAGTTGGAGTTAGGTTGTAACCATTTCTCGTTACCATTGTTAATGAATAGTTCTCTTTCCCCCATACATGTGTAAATTGGTTTCTAGTTGTTGATATATGCTAACTTATTTCATATATTGGAATATTTGCATGTTATATGTATGTTGTATGTATGATCCAGAATCGGATCCAAGAGACTGATAGGGCTCAAAAAGGCTCAAAAATGAAATCTCTCAGAATCGGCTAAAACTAATTCCATTGTGTCTGTCTCGTCGCGCTGATTCCGACCATATAATCACTTTCTCAAATGGGCACCGTACGCGAGAGTTATCGCACTCTGACCGTTTTCCCAAACATGCAAAAAAGTCAACAGGTCCAGTCAAATGCTGACATCAGCTTGACATCAGTAGTGTTGACATGGCAGAGGTAGTTGGTGACAAGTGGTAGCCTGACAGAAGGTGACTGGTTAGTGACAGGGATCCACCCAGCAGTTGACAAGTGGCAGTTTATTGACAAATTATTGGGTGCCACATGGCCCAGTCATGGTCTGCCACGTGGCACCATGGGATTGGTCAATGGGTTCATATGGGAAAATGTTATTGAGTCCATGGGGTTTGATCCCATGACCTCCTAGGTAAACCCAAATCCTGACAAAGTCCCTCCACCAATGCGCCCTTGTGTTTCTTGTTTAACAAGGATCACTTTAGTTTAAATAAAGTGTACTAAAGTGAAAAGGGGAAAAAAGGGGGATGGGGATAAGCCCCAACCCATGGCCAAACTTCTGCACATGACCACAACCCAACAAAGGAGGGCGCTCCCTCTCATGCGCACCCAAAAGATAAGCACCAGCCCCAGGATCCAGGGATATCCCATGAGACCAGGGGGGCGCACTCCAAAAGGGTCCTAGCCCATCTAAGGCATCCTTTTATTAGCCCCTAATCCCATACAAAGTCCCATAAGACCAGGGGAACGCACCCAATTAGGGGCTTATCCATTTTATTTTCAGAAAATGGGTTTTTAACATTAGAAAATGTGATTTTTTAGTGATTTTCAGGCCTGTTAATGGATATTTTGGTCATTTTGGGGGGATATTGGGCTCTTTTTGAGGCTAGATTTTGGGAGGAAGTTGGGGATGGATAACCAACTTCAGATCTATAAAAACCAGGCCTGTTTGAGGTCATGGAGGATAGTCAGAGAAGAGTTATGATGAAGGGAAGCCAAGCCAAAGCCATTTTTATGCAGGGAAGCTGTTGAGGAGCAGACGCTTGTGGGCCATTTCTGGGAGCTCCGGTCATCCGTTTTGCATGTCGTTTCTTCTGCTGGGTTCTAGATATATTGAAGAACATGACCAGATCAGTCTTGTAGCCTAATGGCACTACTACAATGTACTTTTTTAGCTTTTGAACAAAAATAAAGAAGCCACCCCCACTGAGACAAAGGCCCGGAGACGTAGGCAATTTTGTGCCGAAATCTGTTATCACTTCTCTTGTTATGGTTTTCTTTTCTTATTGCTTCAGTTCAGATCTGTATACTATTTTATGGCTGCTATGTTTCTTCATTAAATTCATCCTCTTTCCTTCAGCTTCATAAATGGTTAATTAACACATGCAATTAAAAACTCAACCACAGTCATTAAAAGATTTTTTTGGATCAGACCATAAGGTGTGTTCTTATCCTTATTGGGTCATACAAGGAAGGAAAATCTTGTTGAGTGATGCTTGAAGGAACTTTGGATAAACCTGGGTGGTTGGCTTCGAGGAAGTGTCAGCGGTTGGAGTCAGGTTGTAACCATTTCTCGTTAACATTGTTAATGAATAGTTCTTTTCCCCCCATACATGTGTAAATTGGTTTCTAGTTGTTGATATATGCTAACTTATTTCATATACTGGAATATTTGCATGTTATATGTATGATTGGAATCTATAACTACCTTGTTGTGACATAGTTTTGGTCTTCTTTTACAGGTTCATACTAGTGGAGATCGGGAGCAACATCGAAGGTGGAGAGCGAGGATCAACATCATACATATGATACAATGTGTGATCTCTCTCTTTCTCTCTCTCTCTCTCTCTCTCTCTCTCTCTCTCTCTCTCTCCTGAAAGTATTTATTCTTTTCATAAAGGGAAGAAAGTTTCACACCTTGTATCCTTACGTTCGGTGTCGTTCCCCACTCTCAACCCTAATACTGCTCTTGATTCTTGCTTGAGTTAACCCACAAATAAAGATCAAGAAAGTGACGCTAAAAGGTAGTTATAGCATAAAATCATACAAGTAACTGATAGATAGATTCAAATATGAAGAGTAATTGGACATACATAAAAAAATTGAATCAATACTACACAAGTATGGGGAAAAGAGAACTCTTTACTAACAATGATAACAAGAAGTGGTTACAACCTGACTCCAACCACTGACACTGTCTCGAAGCCAACCGCCCAGGTTATTCCAAAAGGTCCTTCAAGCATCACTCATCAAGATTTCCCTTCCTTGGATGACCCAATAAGGATAGGAACACACCTTATGGTCATATAATGAAAATGAAGGAATATTGGAACAAGGGTTCCAGGTCAAGGGGATGCTACTTAGAGGATGAAGGGGAATAGGGAGACTTGTAATTTATTCAAAATAACTTTGCACCTAGGTTTTCTGCCTCATCCATGCCCCCAAAGGTGCCTTTATACCATCCTATAGAAGTTAAGGAGGTTGAATTATGTTTGGTATGAGCTCAGGGAGGTTGGGAAATGAGCCCAACCAAAATCCCTTCCTGAAAATGTGGAATTATTTTATTTTCCACATTTTTTTAGGGCATCCGCGGGTTGTACACTAGAAAGGCACAGATGTCCACGTGTTTCACCAAGGTGACCTGCGGATATAAGAAAAAACATTATTTTAAAGTGTCTTTGATGAGGAAAGTTGGGATTTAAGCTTGCAAGTCAGGGACAAGGACTAAGCCATCTCACAATGAAAATGGTATGGAAAATTGTGGTATAATAGAAGCCCCCTAATGTGTGAGGTCAGAAGAGAAATTGATGGATGAAATACATTATAACTATGAGAGGCGAGGATGCATTGAAGTAGAGACAAATGAAGGTTAATGAACAATTGATCCAAGAACAAAAACTGTCAGTAGAGATACAGTAAAATAATTCTCTTCCCAAGTTGGATATACCCATGCTTAGGAGTGATGTAAGCATGGCTACCAAATCAAATACACTACAGATCCATGACATATATGAAAGTATCACTAATGTCCATGGCCACAAACAATGCATAGTGGATCCATGTGATATATAGAAAGTAGCAAACATGGCCATGAGGAATACACAATGGATCCATGTGAAAGTATATCATAGCCATGAGTAGATACATAGTGGAGCTATGTCTCAAAGTAAAAAATAGGGGATATCTGGGACCATTGGAGTGAACAAATAGATCCTATGCAATTACCAATGTTTGTGGAGTGGTACAATATATGTCATGTAGGAGCACAAAAGATGTGATGCTCATACTTCACCCGAAGTCTTCAAAATGATATTTTGTGGTACGAGTTTACACTATGTGAATAGATGCATTGGGGTCAAACACAATGAGACATCATTTGATTACCAGTCATTGATGTATACCATTAAAAAACGCGAGATGACCCACCAATGATGATAATGGGCATTAATGTACCATGGTACAATCTAACAAGTGCGAATATATGAGATGATGTCAAACACCTGGTAGAATCTATTGAATAGAGGACATTGATTCATTCCCACTGTCAATAGCGAGGGAACCTACCACTCATGAATGCAGGCCCTAAGGTACCAAATGTGACTCTAGATCCATGTCCCAGACCAATATGTAATGAATTCAATAGGAATAGATCAACTAGCATGAGGGGTAGCAGATGGCCAAAGATTTGGAAAGACTCGGATGAACAAATTGTAAGGACCACACCAAGGTACGACTTTGACATGCACCAAATTGAATAACGCATGACAAAGAATATTTGAATAGTAGCCAATAATGAAGACTACTGACAAAGATGAGGAATCCACTAATGGGGTCAAATGGAAACCAAGGTACCACAAGAATACCTATGTGTGATGATTGTTGTTGATGTCAAACACAAGGGAAATTGCTCAGTAAAAGACCAATGATGGTTTGTTATTTGATGAGCGCAAGGCCACCTATCAATAATGGAAATAGGCCCAGGGTGCTACTCTAGGTCATACTCTCATAGCAATGTGTCATAGTTGATAAAAACAGACCCACTAGCAGGAAGTCAATAGGGACATTCTATACTAGCACAAGTAAGAGACATAGATACATGTGATAATGAGATGAACTTGATGGACATGGGAAGGATGAATTGAAAGGTCAGAGACTTGCTGCAAAATGAATGACTCAAGTTGAAAATTCCCTTGAACAAAGCATGACACTTTATGTGACTTAGGCAGCATGACTATAAACTGGGATACATTTGTGATACAGGAGCCATCCACAAATGCTCCATATGTCTGGAAGAATAACCAACTAGAGGAGATTATGCTCAATAACAAGAAAGAGTCTCCTAAATCCATACTAAACCCAAAATATTGAGACACTGACTCAATATTGTGCTTTGTTCAAGGACAAAAATATTGCTTCCAACAAAAGAGATAGATGCTTCCCCCCTCTTTTTTGGTTTTTTTCTTTTTTTTTCTTTTTCATATTATTAAATCCCGAAAAAGAATAAAATAGTGTTATAGTACAATGGAGGAAACAAGTGTCGCAGGAAAGAAAACTAGTTCCAAAGCGCAAGGAACATACCTATGCTCAATGCAAGGAAGCATGTTTAAGATAAGGACACTCATGGGAATGTCTCCTCCAAAGATAAAGGTGTCGAGTTGCAAATGAATAAATTGCAATGCTAGCAACTCATAGGAATTCATAAGAAAATGGTTCAATGATAGCAAACTGAAGTCAACATTAGGCCTAAAAGCACGTGCACTTAACATGCAATGCAATTACCACTCAAACACATACACGAGGGATCCCCATAGGTATTGGTCAGGATGAGATTGAGGAGAATATATGAGGCTTCAATGAAAATTCATGGAGGGACTAAAAGGGATCTCGAGCCTACTGAAACAACTACAACATGGGTGTCAAAAAGGCCAGTAAGGTACTAACTAGGACATCCATGAAGATGTGAGTTCTACCATTAATAACAGACACATTTAAAACAACTTGAAGGTATGATGTCGAAGACGAATGGGGTGTATCTTATGGAAGATAAGTGAATGATACAGATAAATGCATCGTGTAGGAGGAAAGAAACCTACCCTATATGCCAGTAAATAACACAATACCTACTGAAGAATCTGAATAGATGCCAACATAATTGGCATGTATAAGAGGGAGTCATGTCGGTTATGGATAGAAAAATACTGATAAGATATGAGGCTTCAACACAAAGTCATGGCGGAACTAAACATGGCTCCCAAGCCTAAAAGAAAACTTGCAGCATGAGCATCAGAATACAAAGGGATTCTAAGCTAGGATACCCATGGATGGTAGGCTTTACCACATGAATTACGACACTTCTAAACAACAGAGAAGGTTCCATGTTGCAACTCAATGGGTTTGATCCTAAGAAAAAATGAAATAGGAAACAAATAATGAAAAAATTCATGGAGGGGAAAATCTAACCTACATGTCGGTTTTGAGATCATTACCTATCAGAACGGATTGACATGGAAAGAAAAGGTACCAAAGAAAATGTCTCCAAAGTTCCGTATATAAGACCAAAAACACTTACCTATAAGTTAGTAAGTCCAATATAGAAAGATCTGATAAAAACATGTGTTATGGAATACACAACTTGAAAAAAATGAACCCTAAAAGTATAGTATGTACAAAGGACCGCACAACCTCGTGGCTTATGCAAAGTAGTGCTCCAGGTAGATCCCATTGTTAGGCTTGGGCCAAGGGATTATTTGGTAACTATCCTGTAAAGCTTCCAATTCAGGAGGAGGTCGACGATCCATAATCATAGCTTCAAGGATAGCCTCATCTGAAGGCAACTCAACATCCATGAAATTGGGGCTCGACAACACACAAATACCAGGGCTCGAGGTCTTACAAACAACAATATTAGAATCAAGAGGAAATGTTAGATTACTCAGGCCAAGAGGGGAAAGAAAAGGCTTACATGCCCCTATTGGATACAACACTTGATCAATTTTCGAGACCTTGTCTCAAGAAGGTGAACATAATTGTAAAGATCCTTTCTTAGAAGCAATTGAACACCAAGGATAAAACTCCACATAATTCACCCGTGGTGGGGAAGAGTCTACTCGAACACTAGGAACACATAAAGGGGAAGACTTAGATGAAATCGAACTAGGATGGTGATCATCGTATGAAATTTGATCAATAGTGACAATGCTTCCATTGTGAGGGAAATGCATCACATGAAAGAGCGTAGACACCACAACCTTCATCACATAAAAATAATCATGCCCAAGAAGCATATTAAAGTCTAAAGGGCCTAGTACTACTAATAGATCGATTAGAATAGTCTTCCCACCTAACATGATAGGAAACTGAGGAATAATCCCCAGACATTCACCAGGTGTTTTGTCGAAAGCCAACAAATCATTAGTAGCTGACACAAGATTGGGAGAACCCAACGCTTGCCAAGCCAAGGAGGATAAAATACTTATAGAGGATCCTTCATCTACAATACATTGATGAATGCCTTTCAACATAGGTTCAATTAGAACTGTTATTTGGAAAGGTGTAGAAGAAGGAAGTTGAGTCTCCACAAGATTATTTCAATCAAAGGAAACCATCTTAGGACTTGGAGGGAGAGTACTCGAAGAGAGTGGAATGCCCCCTTTTCAGAAGGTGCTGAACTGGAAATGATAAGAACATGGTCAAAAGACACATCACTCCCCAAGAGAAGAGTGGTATCGACTAAATATTGCATCGATGATGTCACTTCCTTAGACTTTTCACTCTCCAAGAGAAGAGTGGGATCGACTGAAGATTGCATCGGTGTGACCATTTCCTCAACCACTGCTTGAATAGGATGCGAGACAAAATGGTCAAGAGACACATCACCCCCAAAAATGAGAGTGGCATCAACCGAATATTGTGTCAGCTTGACCACTTTGGAAGACTGGTCACTCTCCAAGAGAAGAGTGGGATCGACCGAAGATTGCATCGACACGACCACTTACTCAACCACTGGTTGAATAGAGTGCGAGACAACATGGTCAAGAGACACATCACCCTCCAAAACAAGAGTGGTATTGGCCGAATATTGCATTGGAATGACCACTTCATCAACCAATGATTGAATAGATTACCGAGAAACCGATAATGACTCAGAACTAGAAGGGCCTTCAGACAAGGACCACGCTCTTCATACCACTTGAATCTTAGGGCACAGATGAGTAAGTTGGTCTCCCTTGCAAATATTACAAAGGAACTTGGGATTAATTCCTATATGTCTAGGTGTCTCAATAGTATCAATTCCCCCAGCATGACTTGCAGCGGTCGATGGGTTACTCCCAACATGAATTGCAAAGGCGGGGTTTTAATCTCCAACATGACTTGCAGAGGTTGTTGATGTTTGTCCTGTATGACTAGCAGTGACTATACTCTTGCCCCCAACATGAATTGCATCGGCTGGTTTCTTGTGTTCAACATGAGTTGCAAAGGTTGTTGACAGGTCTCCAACATTATCAACAAAGGTTGGTGAGATAATGCCAGTATGAATTGCAGTGACTGGAATTTTGCTTCCTTCGTGAATCACAATGTTTGATTGCTTATCCCCAACATGACTAGTAAAGGTTGGGTGCAGGTCTCCAACATGACTAGCATAGGTTGGTGACTTATTCTTTTTACTCTTCCTCTTTCTATTCCTTTTAGACTTTCAGTTACTAGTACCAAGACTTTCCCTAGAAGAGGGAGAAAAACAAGGAGCATACTTCACTAGTGCAGAAGATAAAGGATCAATGTCCATTCGATGTCCATGACATAAAGTGCTTATGAGAAGCATCAAGAGAATTTGGGACATTTGAAGTGGTCCATAACCAAACCGATAGTCCTACATTCAACCCGGGAATGTTCAAAGTGGCCATCAAGGGGGCACCAACATTTTCAAAGAAAGGAAAAGCACAAGAATCCCCTTGGGTGGGGGTCCCTTGGTTGGTATCCTCCAGAACTTTGGCTATAACTTTATTATGCATAGGTTTGTCCCTCACAGGATTTTTCATGTCCATAAAAGTCTCACGCACTGACTCTGGCGAACTAGTGGTATAAAAACCCATGCCTTCTAGGAGGCGGCTCCACACTTTCAATAGAAAGACTAGGGGTCCTTCCCGACCAATGAAGTCATTGGTCAACCACCCTAAATCAATTATCCAAAAGAGGTAATACTGAAACAACCTAAGGCCAACTATATAAAGCAACACTCCAATAAAAATCCCTTAGAATTTTTCAAGGACTTTTATTTTCTGACTTAGAATTTTTCAAGGACTTGAGAAATAAAAAAACAACAAGAAAGACACCCAGGAGACTTAGTGTTGGCACAGGGGCAGACTCAAGGTTCATTCCAAGAGCGCACCAACAAGCCCTAGCTACTGGCTCTTTCGGCAACACCTGCGAAACAGATGCAGTCTCACCCGAAGTAGCTAAGAGGGGGGTTGTAGGACAGAGATGTCTACAACCAAGGGAATATCAAGTGGAACTAATACAACAATAATGTAGCATTCATGTGTCACTTATCAACTATATCTACTCTGTGTAGCTATAGATATGATCTAACACAATAATGCAAATGACAACATAACAATGATAAGAATCCAAGCATCAATCACACATACAACACAAAATGTACATGGTTCACCCTCTCTCTAGGGCTACGTCCATAGAACTGTTCTTATGATATATTAAGATAAAGATTACAGTTCTGATCTGTGCTCTAGACAACAAATCCTCTTTCTTATTCTCTCCCCTTCTCACGCACCCAGCTGCAGGATCTGATCTTCGAACCCAGCTGAAGATCTTATAATACTAGAAGGATCTCACTCTTAGCACTTCTCTCTCTCATAGTACAATAATCTCTCAATCAATCACAATCAATAGCAATACCCAATGCTACTACCGACCCGACCTAGGTCCTCTCAACCTTTATTTATACATTACAATCCCTCACCGACAACCTTAGGCCAAAACCTAGGTGTCAAAATGATATAGGTGGATATCGGTGGCCACCCACCTTTTCCAGTTGGCTCAAAACAACTTTCTAGCAATTTTGATAATTTATTATTTTTAGCAGTTTTCGGGTCCTGGACTTCCAGAGCCGTTTTGAGGCCCTAAACGACGTTTTTTGGGGTATGTTACAGTTGCAAAATTTCATGAAATTTTGTGCAACTGTTGTAGTTCTCAGATAGATCTTTTCAATGGGCTATCATATGCCTAAAACGAAGATCGTATGCAAAAGTTACGACCCCGGGAAGTTGATGTACCGACTTACCCAAATGGGGCCCACATGACTTTTGGCGCTTCATCTCCTAGGGTTAGGTTTTTGTATGTTTAGGGTTTTTGAAACTCCTGTTTATTGTAAAAAGGCCTTGAGAGCCTCATTGTAATCATCTTCTTGCAAATGGGAGCTGTCGTCACATCTCTTCTCAGAGATAAGTCACCACCATTCCAACAAGCTTGTTTTCCGCTGCATTTTACAGTTTCAACTTATTTCCTTATTGAATAGAAAACCAGTTTTACTGTATCTCTGTTATTATGTGTTAAGAATCTGGTAATAATTTGTACTCATTTAGTTTTGCTCATAAAATCTGGATCAGTGGTATCAGAGCGGTCTGCTTCTTGTCGTCTTAATGCATGTCCCCAACGAGGTCGGAGTACAAAGATTTGGGTCTCGAGCTTGTTTCTCTTGAGGACAAAATCTCTCGCACACCCAAGTGACCTCTCATTGAAGGAGAAAAGAAATATAACGGGATAGGAGATCCTTTCAAACTGTTGATTGAGGAAGCCCTCATGCAACAGAGGAACGAGATGATGGATAATTTCACGCAAATCCTTCGGCGGCTACCAACAGGCGACGCATCTTCTTCGAGTGGAGGCACCGCCCCCTTCAAGGTACAAATAACCTTTGATATTCTTATATTTTAAGGTTAGATAGATGCAAATGATGTAGACAAGTGGTTGAATCTACTAGAAGGGTATTTTTCTGTCCATAACTTTTCGAATAGAGAAAATATTACTTTTGCGCTCCTCAAAGCTGTTCCCCATGTCAAAGATTGGTGGGAAACTTTCTGTGAGCAAAAGGAAATAGAGGAACCCTCATTATTTACAGTCACGGCCACCTGGGAATCCTTTAGGGATGCTATTAAGGAACAATACTACCTTGTCGGAAGTTATGACGACTTATATTCCAAATGGACCACACTACGGCAAGAAAGAGACCAAGCAGTGCGAGATTTTACAAATATCTTCCATACCTTGTGCACCAAGCTAGGTATCAAAGATTCAAAGCGACATTTGGTGCTCAAGTATTGCGGTGCTCTGCATAGATACATCCAGACCGAAATGGAATTTCTGTACATCTCATCCTTGGGTGCGGCCTACCGATATGCCGTCAAAATCGAGTAGAAGCTCAAACAAAAGACGTGAAAATTTGGGCCGGGGAACCCCTCACAACAAAATCCAGGAAAGGGCGGCCCCAACCCACATAAAAAAGGACAAATAAAATATGGACAGTATCAGGACAACCATTCCAAGCCGCAAGCAAAGAAGGACACTAGAAAGACAAAGAAAGATACCTAGAAGTGGTGTGACTTCCATAATAGCCCTTGGCATAACACTGTTGATTGCCGCTCAAAGCAGTCACTGGTGGCTGAAGTGAAAGACTCTGAATCAGATGTGGGTTCTAACTCTGAGTCAGAACCAGAAAGGGGAATATAGGTCATTGATGCGGAACCCAGTGCCACCGTTTCTACCACCAAGCTCCAGCATGGTGAACCAAACGAGCTAGAAGAAGCAGGGCGCCTCTTGCATTCACAGATGTGGGTAAAAGGCATCCTGCTGCACTTCATCGTTGATAGTGGTAGCTAGAAGAACCTCATCTCACTAGAGGTCATCAAGCGGTTGGCCCTGCCGACAACTCCACATCCACAACCCTACACCATTGGATGGCTCCGCCAAGGAAGCGATCTTCGCGTCAACCAACATTGTTGACTGTCATACGACATCAAGCCCTTCAAAGATGAGTTATTGTGTGATGTTTCTCCTCTCGAAGTTTGTGATGTTCTTTTGGGCCAACCTTATTTATGGAAACATCATGTTGTATATGAGTTTAGGCCTCGTAGTGTTATTATTACTTTGAATAGGAAATTGTACAGGATACCCGAGGCTGTCCTACCTAGTGCTATTTCCTTGATCTCTACTAAGCAATGCAGGAAGGTCATCTCTCAGATGGGGAAGTTTTTCTTCTTCGTGATTCACTCTCAGAATGAGAGAAAGATCACAGCCACATCCAGGGTCTCTGCGACCAACCTCTCCACACAGTAGAAGCAAGCAGATAAGTTCATGGAAGAATACTCATATATCTTCTCCTCACCTACCAGGGTACCTATGCACTGCCAGGTCAAGCACCCCATCGATCTGACCCCCGATGCACCTCTGCCCAATGGGCCAGTCTATCGCTGCTCCCTGTTAGATAATGAGGAGATCAAGTGATAGATCCAAGAATTGCTCCACAAGGGGCACATCCGTCCCAGCTCATCACCTTGCGGGAGCCCAATTGTGCTGGTACAAAAGAAATATGGAACATGGAAACTTTGCATTGATTACTGGGCTCTGAATAAAATCACAGTCAGAAATCGGTACCCGATTCCCTGAATCGACGACCTCCTTGATCAACTCATGGGGGGTAAATACTTTAGTAAGATTGATCTGAAGTCTGGCTACCACCATATCCCGATAGAAGAGACATATGTATGGAAGACCGACTTCAAGTCAAAGGAAGGCCTTTTTGAATGGTTGGTCATGCCCTTTGGTCTGACAAATGCTCTAGCCACTTTCATGAGGACGATGGATGATATTCTGCGACCATTCACCAATACTTTTGTAGTGGTGTATTTGGATGACATTCTCATTTACAGCAAGACTTGGGCCAAACACTTGCAGCATATTTAATGGGTTCTGCACACCTTGCGGTAGCACAAGCTATATGCCAACTTGGAAAAATGATCCTTCGTCATGGACATGGTCCATTACCTAGGCTACATCTTTGATCAACATGGAATACATGTGGATCCAACCAAGATGCAAGTCATCTATGACTGACCAGCCCCAACCACACTCACTAAGCTTCAGAGCTTCTTGTGCCTTGCCAATTTCTATCACAGGTTTGTGTTGGGCTTCTCCCATATTGCATGGGCCCTCAGCCAAATAACCAGGGGTGGTGGTAAGGAGAAATTTGCGTGGGCTCGACCCCAACAACAAGCATTCGATGATTTGAAGAAGCACTTGTGCTCAACCCAAATACTTTCACTACCAGACCTACAACAACCCTTTGAGATTAAGATTGATGCGTCAGACTATGTTGTGAGTGTTGTTCTCATGCAGCACAACCACCCCGTGGCATATCATAGTGAGACACTATCAGATGTTGTCCGTAAGTACCCTACTTACGAAAAAGAAATGTACTCCATTGTGCAAGCCTACCACCAGTGGAGACATTACATTCTTGGAAGGGAGACAGTCATCCACACTGATCATAAGACATTGCAGTTCATGCAGACATAAGGAAAATTGCAGAATGACTGCCATCAAAAGTGGTCCACATACTTGCAGCAATTCCACCTCAACATCAAGTATAAAACAAAAAGCACCAACTGCATCGTTGATTGCCTTAGCATACCACCAGTCACAACACTCACCATAGTGCTAGACTCTTGCAGCCATGAGACCTCTAGATGCCCCCAACTCTATGAGACAGACCTGGACTTCGCCACCACCTACCAAATGTTGGGTGCAAAGGAAGTTGTCGATAATTTCCATCTTCAGGATGGGTTGTTGTGTCATCTGGGCCATATATGTGTTCCATCAAGCGAGCGAGCGAAGCTGATATGGGAAGCCCACTATAGTCGGGTGGTAGGACACTTCAGCGTAAAAAAGACAGTGGTGATGCTACAAAAAAATTTCTACTGGCCGAAACTTCGACAGGAGGTCAGCAAGTATATCAGGTCTTGCCCTGCCTGTGCTATTGCCAAACCAACCACTACGAAATAGGTCCTATACACTCCTCTTCCTACTCCTGATAGGCCATGGGAATCCATCTCAATAGACTACATGTCGGGCCTCTGGTCCACCAAGCGGGGAAATGACTGTGTTTTGTGGTTGTTGATCACTTTTCTAAGATGGCGATTCTGGTTGCCTGCAAGAAGAGCATCACAGCAGAAGCCACTGCCAAGATCTTCTTTGAACGAGTCTGGGTACGTTTTGGAATCCCACAAACCGTTGTCTCAGATCGAGACAGTCAATTTCTCAGCACATTCTGGTCAAGCCTTTGGTCATTGTCTGACACCAAGCTCACCAAATCCATGACCTTCCACCCCCAGACCGATGGCCAAACTGAGGTCGTAAATCGAATGATCGTGCATATCCTTTGCATGTATAATTCCAAGCACCCTTACACATGGGATGAGAGTATTCCCTATGTCCAACATAGCTACAACCAAGCCCTACATAGCTCAACTGACCACGGCCCCTTTCAACTGGGGTTGGGATTCCAACCATTGGGTCTCATAGATGTTGCACTTCCCCTTGCGGTCACCTCAACCGAATCCTCTCCTGCTCCAACTGAGGCTGACAAAGCCACCCAGTTCATTGAGAGGATCCATCACATCTGCCAACAAGTTTAGGATATCCTACAGAAGTCCAATGACAAGTACAAGCAGCGCCATGATCAACATCGGGTGCCACATAAGTTTCAGGTGGGCGACAAAGTTTGGTTTCACTTGCAGAAAGAACGCCTTACAGGACCCCATATGAAGGTTCGCCCACTCTGTTATGGGCCATACACCATCACCAAGGCTGTGGGGAATAATGCTTTTGAGATCAACATTCCTCCTTTCCTTGGCCTGCACCCAGTGTTCAACGTGGACCTCCTTCGGCCTTATTTGCCACCATTATTGGACACCTCAGACGTAGCAGAACAAATAACACCAATAGAGCTCAACCCCGACTGCATACAACAAGCATCCAGTGATCATATTGTGGACACACAGATCAAGGGCACTCGAAAACAAAGGATCCAAATTTATCGAGTCGTCAAAGCAGGGCAACTCTTGCACCAGGGCAAGTGGCTCACCCGGGGCCAAATTCAACAGAAATTTCCTCATCTGATGGGGAAAATCAATGCAATGGAGACCATTGCTTCCTAAGGAGGGAGGATTGATATAGGTGGATATCAGTGGCCACCCACCTTTTCCAGCTGGCTCAAAACAACTTTCTAGTAATTTTGATAATTTACTATTTTTAGCAGTTTTCGGGTCCTGAACTTCCGAAGTCGTTTTGAGTCCCTAAACGACGTTTTTTGGGGTATGTTGTGATTGCAAAATATCATCATGAAATTTTGTGCAACTTCTGTATTCCTCAGATATAGATTTCCAATGGGCTATCATATGCCTAAAACGAAGATCGTATACAAAAGTTACGACCCCGGGAAGTTGATGTACTGACTTACCCAAACGGGGCCCACATGACTTTTGGTGCTTCATCTCCTAGGGTTAGGTTTTTAGATGTTTAGGGTTTTTGAAACTCCTATTTATTGTAAAAAGGCCTTGAGAGCCTCATTGTAATCATCTTCTTGCGAATGAGAGCTGTTGTCACATCTCTTCTCAGAGATAAGCCGCCACCATTCCAACAAGCTTGTTTTCCGCTGCATTTTACAGTTTCAACTTATTTCCTTATTGAATAGAAAACCATTTTTATTGTATCTCTGTTATTATGTGTTAAGAATTTGGTAATAATATGTACTCATTTCATTCTTCTCATAAAATCTGGATCACAAAACCCTAATTACCCAAAACCCTAGGTGTCTAAAACCTTAGGTCAGCTTGACCCGCATTTTTCGAGCTTCGCTAGCCTGTCTTTCCTTCCTCATCACGCGATGCTCCAAAGCATCCAATGGTGGATTTCTCTGCTTGCTGAGTTGTCCACAATTATTTTCTCTTGTTGATATGTAATCCTTGATCTCCTCATTCAACATCTTGCTTTTCCTTACTTCGCTCCATCTTTTCTGCTCTTTTGCTTACTTCGACCCAGTGACAGTGACTGTGTTTCCCGCGCAGTTCTCATTTTACCTTTTCTTCCTCGATCTTCACTTCCTTCCATGACCAAGGGCCAACAGACCCCCAACACTCACCTGTGACTCGTCCCAAGGCACTTTAGTTTTGATCCTTCCATGTCACTTCGACTTTGGACTGCGGAGTGCATCCTTTGCTTTCTGCTCCATGTCTCCTTCCCATCCTTGTGCAGACTTTCTTTTCTATGTCTGGTACCCAGTTTCAATCACCCAGTACCTAGACACTTTTCTTCCTTGCTTTTACTGAGAGCTGCGAGGTAGCTGGTTATCATAGTACAACTTTATCCGATTCCCATTTACTAATCCCTCTTTCCATTCTCCCTTCAATGTCTTCAGTTGCGCAGCTACTCCTTCTGTAACATAGGCGATATCATATGGTCCAAGCCAATGCGTTCTAAAATTCCCTGGATGTCTTATAAATTTACTGTCATACACCAGTACTAAATCGCCTTGCTTAAATGCCTTCTTCTTGATGTGTCTGTCATGATAAGCCTTCTCTCTTTCCTTCTGTACCTGCTGATGGAATCCTGCCATTAATCTGTCTTCTTCTAGTTCAACCAGCTGGGAAAGCCTCTCACGAACATTGCCAGTATCATCCATGTCTGTAAATGCAACAATTCTTAAGCTCGGTACCAAGTACTCCATTGGGACAACAACTTCAAGGCCATAAACCAACTTGAAAGGGGTTTGTGTTGTTAATTTCTTGCAAGTGGTTCTATAAGCCCATAGTACTGCTGGTACTCTTAAATCCTAGTCATCCCTGTTCACATTGCAAATCTTTGTCAATGCTGTCTCCAAGATTTTGTTGAATGCTTCAACCGTTCCGTTTGTTTGTGGATGGTAAGGTGTACTCTTCTGATGGTGGACTGCAAATTATTCAATTAGGGCTTCAACTATCTTGTTGATGAAATGAGTGCCTTGATCACTCATAAGAGTCTTAGGGCATCCAAAAATGGTTATTATGTCATCAAATATAAAATGCGGGGCTGTAGTTGCACTACAGTCCTTTAATGCTCTTGCTTCGGCCCATCTAGTCAGGTATTCTGTCGCAGTGATAATATACCTTGTTCCTGTGCACTTTCCTGGTGAGTTTATAGGTCCCACGAAGTCAATGGCCCACTTTTCAAATTCTTGTAGGGTCATCTGTAGTGCTAGTGACATTTCGTCTCTTCTAGATGGTTTTCCAACTCTCTGGCATACATCACAGGCTCTGGTATACTCTTTATCATCTTTGTGTAAAGTAGGCCACCAAAAGCCATCTCGCAGAACCATCTGCATAGTTTCTTTGCTTGCGTAATGTCCTCCCGCAATGCCTTCATGAGCTTATGCAAGGATTAGTGGTCGCTCTACCTCCATCACACATCTTCTTAGTATCTCATTAGGTCCCATATTATAGCTGACCAACTATTAGTGAAAAGTTTGCAGCGCACACCACTAGTTGTTTCTTCTGCGAAATTGTATACTCACTTGGAGCCATTCTTGTTTATAGGAATTGGACTATGTCTGTGAAGTGGTCATCCATATTCCTAATGGCGAGCAGTTGTGCATCCGATAATGTATCCTCCAGAATGGTGGGTTCTTCGCCATGTTCCAACCTCGACAGGTGGTCATGTCCCTTGTTCATTCTTCTTGGCTTAACTATGATCTCAAAATCATATTCTTGAAACAGGAGAAGCCATATGCATATTCTCCCCCCCGACACTGGATTTTTGACTAGGTACTTCAGCACAGAGTGATCAATAAACATTTTAAAGTTTCCTCCTAGTAAGTAATGGCAGAATTTTTGCAACACGTACACCATGGCTAATCCTTCTCTCTCTGTAGTAGTGTAATTGATTTTAGCTATAGATAGATTTTTGTTGGAAAATGCTAAAGGATGATCAATGTCCCCTTCTCCAGGTTGTGCTAGTACTGCTCCTAATGCAATGGAAGATGCATCAATATGCACATGAAATTCCTTGCTCCAATCTAGAAAGACCAGAATAGCCGCAGTCACCATCTTTTGTTTTAGTGTGTCGAAGCTCTGTTGGCATTCTTTTGTCCAACCAAACTGACAGTCTTTCTTTAATAACTTCTCCATTGGCGGAATAATCTGAGAATATCCTTTGACAAATTTCCTGTAATAGCCAGTATGTCCTAGTGCAATGTGCAGTTGTTTGACTGAGGTAGGAGGTGGAAACTCAACTATAATTGCAATTTTGGATGGGTCCACCAACAATCCTTGCTTGCATACAATATGACCTAATAATACTCCAAATGGTGAGAAGAAGATGCACTTCTTCAAATTCAAAKCAATTTGACATTGCCTGCATTTATCCAAYATTAGCCTTAGACATTCAACATGATTTTTCAGCAAACTAAAAACAGTCCAGTCATCAAAATAGGCTTCTAAAAACTTATGCAAAAATTCTTTGAACGCTTCGACCACCACCCTAGAAAATATGGTTGGGGCATTCTTCAGTCCAAATGGCATCATTGTGTAGTGGTAGGATCCCYATTCTATGGAAAATGTGGTCTTGTGGAGGTCCTCCTTGGCAATCCAGATCTGATAGTATCCTGAAAACCCGTCTGTAAAAGAATATACCTCCTGGCCTCCCACATTGGCTAATACTTCATATGTGAATGGTGTAGGGAAGGGGTCATGCAAATAGGCATAGTTAAGCTTTCTGAGGTCCACACATATTCTGATCTCGCCTATCTTCTTGTCTTGTACTACCATAAGGCTCATCCACTCCGACTCTTCGAAAGGTTCAATAATCCCTGCTTCCAGCGTTCTGTCAAGCACAATCTTCACTTTTTCCTTATATTTCGGGTTCAATCTATAGGGTCTTTTCTTGACTGGCTTCTCATTTGGTTTCAAAGGTATTCTCATTTCTCCCATAGGTTCTTTGATACCCTTCATATCAGTGAACTTTATCGGAAACAAGTCCTGATACTCATGCAGTAATTCTGTAATTTTGTCAATTGTAGCAACACCCCAGTAATCTCTGACATTGGCAAGCTTCGATGTCTCCTCTGTCCCAATATTGACTTTTTTTATCTTGATCAGTTGTCCAATGAATGGCAGTTCAACTCCTGGTCCTTCCACATCCCTGTAGCCTTCTATCTCAACAATGTTTACCTTCCTCGGATCATCATCTTTGTCGGCATTAATGTTGTAACATCCTTGTAATTTCTGGAATGGCATAGTCCATTCGTCCTCTTCTTGATTCAAAGGGAGGCTGGATGCCTCCTTAAATACTTTGTGCCTCACAATCTTTAATGCTTGATCTAATAAAGGAAATTCACTTTCAAACAAAAAGGTGGTTACAAAATTCTGAAGCATACCTTCCAAATCTACGGTGATAAGGCATAACTCCGCTTGAAGGTACCAGTTAATAGGGGTCATGTCCAGCGTGTTAATGAATCTATGTACCAATTTTTCTCGAGGAATGCCACTCCAGGCCTCTTCGCAGCTTTGTACATGGTCCTTTGGGCAGCTTAGATCTGTGTACCTCACTTCCCAGCTTCCTGCTTGTGCTGAAAACCGTGTTGTCATCAAGGTTCAACATTGTGTTTAGTCTGTGATATCGCTTTTATGTGTCCCCCACCATCTTGCTAGTGTAGCTTTCAGGGCCTTGTCCATAGCCAACAACCTCTGTTGTGATGGTACAATTGCTTCAAAGTCCATCAAGAAGGATTCTAAAGGATTTAGACCATCAAAGGTAGGTAAATTACTTATCATTTTACCAATCCAACAAACTTCTTTGGTCAGTCGAGAACATCTTCTTGTGGATACTTCATACATCTGGTTCTACCAGTTCTCCAACGCTTCTTCTGAATCTGATGAACACACGTTGTCACTTCGCTAGCTTAGATTCCCATTGGCAGTAGGGTTGATATAATCCTGCTGTCTGGTTGTTAATTTATAGATGTTTTCCAGCTCATATGCATAGTCTTCTTCTCTGATGGGCTCTGTATATCGTGAAACTTCATCTAGATCTAAGGGTGCAATGACCCTAAGTCCATCTCCTTCAAATGTCATGCGTCTTTTATTTAAATCGACCACAGTAGAATTGTTGAAGGCCCAATCAATTCCTATTAATGTAGGGTAAGGGAAACTATCATCAACAATCTCAATTACCTCAAAGTCTGCAAAGGTTCTAACTCCGTCGATGTCCATGGGGACATGCTCCAATCATCCAAATGGGCTGACAACTTGCTGATTAGCCATGTGAAGCCTGATAGGGAAATATATCAGCTTGAGTTTTCCCATCAGTGCCCAAGTTTGCTTCATCATGATGTTGACCTCTGACCCTAAGTCAAGGACCACATAGTCTATATCATACTCTCCTATTTGAGCATTCAAATGTAATTCTTTGTTTGTTCTTCTGTTTTTACCAATCTGGTGTACTACCCCTTTCAGTAAGGGGTCTACCTTTCCTAGCTCATACTGTCTGATTAGTTTTTTTAACTCTTGTACAACCTGAATTAATTTAAGACAAGTGTACAAAAAATCGATGAGCGTACATACCTCTTTTCCTTCTTTATGTGCAACCGATTGATCGAATGCATGAGGCATCCCGAACTCTTTTACTTCTGGTTTCATTCTAGATGAGGATCCTTGGTTCCTCTTGAAATCCTGTCTTGCTTCCTCAAAGATTCATATTTCTTTCTTTGCATCAAAAGACTGAGTCTTCTCCTCAACTTTTCTGATACCTGACTCTTCTGCGATCTTTCTTTGGGTTGTTCTATCCTCTCCTATAGTAGCACCTCCTCAAGTAATGAAAACGACTCTAGGTTTGGTTTCATGAGGTTCAACATATATCGTTTGTACTTGTGGGTTCTGCTGGGGTCCTCGTCTTTCCTGAAGCTTAGCCATATTCTATGACATGCTCAAAAGAGTTACAATAACTGTAGGTTGTGCAAGGATTCTGACAATCCCTTGCTAAGTGTCCTGGCTGCATGCAGTTATAATAGATTATTTGTCCTTGGCCTCAGCCCATACCTCCTCCTCGTCCTCGTCCTCTGTATCCACCACAAGGAGTGAAGTTTCCTCTCCCTAGACAGTTGTACTACAGAGTGTTTCCTTCTTGCTGTACTTCGCCTTGAATCTTGTATATGTCTCTCGACCTCTCATGCATGAGATCGTAAGCTCTACAATATCGATCATCGTGCCCCACTGATTTACAGAATGTGCAATACAAGTTTATGGGTGTTTGAACATACTTCTGCTTGTAATAGCACTCACCTGGGTGATGCCTATTTTTGCACATATCACTCCAGGGTAGGTTAACTTGCTTCAAGGGGCTTGGTGCTCCTGAGGCCAAATACTCATGAAATAAGGGGCAATGTTCCTTATCATGACCTTCTGACATGCATATCACACACCAAACATCTTCCCTTTTGTCCTTTCCCTTATCTTTCTTCATATCCTTGACCTGTAAAGACAAATTGGTTAGCTGACTCAAGATCTGGCTCATGCCTGAGCTCGATTCTCCCATAAGTGTTGATTCAAGCTTCATGGCGATTTCCAAAGATTCTACCTGTGATGTGATATTCTGCTGCATCAGAGGGACTCTGATGTGTGGTAACAACGCAGCGATGAACCATTCTTTGTTATGTTCATCGGGGATATGAAAAGTTAATCGGCATGTTAGGGTCTTGAATCGCTGGTCAAACTCCCAAACAGGTTCTACTACCTTTTGTTTGATCTCTTTTAGCTCTGTAATACATTGTGACTCCGACTTAGGTTTCTTAGACTCTGCAATTAGTGCATTCTTGATATCATTCAGTGGCTTAGGCTATGCCAGTCCTTGGACAAGTTTCATGTACCATATGAGTGCACGGTCCCTTAGCATAGTGCTAAACCGGGTTCTCTTGATGGCTTTGTCGGTGATACTTTTAATATTCCATATGGCTTCACACAGAAACCAATGTTGATCTGGATATTCAGATCCATTTCCTCTAAAGATAGGGAGCCTCCTTTCATCTGTCATAGAGATGACTAGGATTCTTGTCTGAGTAGATGATAAGCTACCAGTAACAGTGCTTTGAGGACTCTGGTGGTTCTGACTATTCTGACTGGTAGGTACTGTTGAGACAATAGGAGGATTAATGTTACTTACTTCAGTAGTCCACGCATTTCCTAAGGTTTCTGGCTCGCTTTGGCGAAGTTCTTCAACTTCCCCTTCTTCTGTTCTAGTGGGCTCTGAATGTTCTTTGTTGGTTAGATATACCTCTTCTCCACTGTAGAAACCCTCTTCTCCGTAGTTTTTCTTAAAAAAGTTCTCAAGGTGGACCCCTCGAAATACTTTCCCACTGCATGTATGTCCTGCTTCTTTGTCGCTGTCGCTATTTGAGATCTTGAACATTAGCCTTTTCAGGTCCGACCAATCTACTGTATCTTGAAGATGTGGTTTTCATGTAAGAGCATCTTGATTCTTAGCCTCAGAAAGTGAAATTTTTTTCCTCTGGGTCCTTTGAAAAAGTATCTCTCGGCTTGGCTATATGATTCTGTTTTGTCAACAACAAACTTGGTGATATACCTTCCAATGGTACTATCAAACCAATGATCTACTGCTCTGGATACAGCGTTGTCAACTCTCTTGACCTTCTAGATTAGTGTCGACATCCAAACCATAGGAGGTCTAGATCTAATCTCAAACTGGGTATCGGCTAACCTAGCCAACCATTCAGACAACTCTTGGTGGATTCCCCCAAAGAAGATATCGTGAATGTCGGTGAAGATGTATCTTTGTAGCCAATCTTCAATACTCAGTTTAAGGTTCTTTTTCTGGGCTTCAGTGAAGTCCCTCTCTTGATCCTCTATCCACTTTTGAATATCGGTCTTTGATGGGAACCACCTTGACATTCCCTTAAAAATATTCCTATCTCGGCAACAGAACCATTTGTTGGCACAGGGGTAGACCCGAGGTTCATTCCAAGAGTGCACCAACAAGTCCTAGCTACTGGCCCTTTTGGCAACACCTGCGAAGCAGATGCAGTCTCACCCGAAGAAACTAAGAGGGGTGTTGCAGGACAAAGATGTCTACAACCAGGGGAATATCAAGTGGAACTAATACAAAAATAATGTAGCATTCATGTTTCACTTATCAACTAGATCTACTCTGCGCAACTATAGATCTAATCTAACACAATAATGCAAATGAAAACATAACAATGACAGGAATTCAGGCATCAATCACACATACAACAAAAAATGTACGTGGTTCACCCTCTCTCTAGGGATACATCCACAGAACTGTTCTTATGATATATTAAGATAAATCTTACAGTTTTGATCTGCGCTCTAGCCAGCAGATCCTCTTTCTTCTTCTCTCCCCTTCCTACGCACCCAACGCAAGATCTGATCTTCGCACCCAGCTGAAGATCTTACAATACTAGAAGGCTCTCACTCTCATCACTTCTCCCTCTCACAGTAAAATAATCTCTCAATCAACCACAATCAATAGAAATACCCAATGCTACTACTGACCCAACCTAGGTCCTCTCAACCTCTATTTATACATTACAATCCCTCACTGATAGCCTTAGGCGGAAACCTAGGTGTCAAAACCCTAATTACCCAAAACCCTAAGTGTCTAAAACCCTAGGTCAACTTGAACCGCATTTTCTGAGCTTCCCCAGCCTGTCTTTCCTTCCTCATCGCGCGGTGCTCCAAAGCATCCAATGGTGGCTTTCTCTGCTTGCTGAGTTGTCCAGGAGTCATTTCTCTTGCTGATCTGTCATCCCTGATCTCCTCATTCAATGACTTG
>JASDQU010014732.1:2989-23853 GCA_032191745.1 Picea mariana | reverse complement strand
TCTAAAACCCTAGGTCAACTTGAACCGCATTTTCTGAGCTTCCCCAGCCTGTCTTTCCTTCCTCATCGCGCGGTGCTCCAAAGCATCCAATGGTGGCTTTCTCTGCTTGCTGAGTTGTCCAGGAGTCATTTCTCTTGCTGATCTGTCATCCCTGATCTCCTCATTCAATGACTTGATTTTCCATACTTCACTCCATCTTTTCTTCTCTTTTGCTTACTTCGACCCAATGACAGTCATTGTGTTTCCAGCGCAGTTCTCATTTTACCTTTTCTTCCTTGATCTTCGCTTCCTTCCATAACCAAGGGACAACACTTAGCCAAAAATGAACAACCAACCAACACCTTCCAGATGAGAGAGAGGTTTTTCAAAAACCAAAATCTTACATAGGTCCGTGACTATGTATATTAGGACTCGCGGATATTTGCGGGTCATACACTAGAAACTCACATATTTCCATGGGTTATAAAGGAGCAACTCAAAGATGGGCTCAGAATTTTAGAAAAAATAAAGAGCCACTCCAAAAGGGGGGCTTCCAGAAACTTGATAAAAGTTTCTAAAAGGATAATTATTTATAAAGAAAATCTAGAAAACGCATAAAATGACGACAACAAGAGAAAAATAAGAAACCCTAAGATTGACCCAAACTAAGAACAAGTCCCCAATATGGTCACCGATTCTGTTATGGGATTTTTCCCCTATGACTTTGGGTCATGTCACATCAGAGGTTGACCATACAAAAAATACATAACCCTACCCTCACATACAATGATTCTATGAAAAGAATAACTACTTTCATGAGAGAGAGAGAGAGAGAGAGAGAGAGAGAGAGAGAGAGAGAGAGAGAGGCCTCACACCTTGTATCCTACATCTGATGTCGTTCCTTGCTCTCTACCTTCAATGTGGTTCTTGATCTCCATTGATATGAACCTGTAAAAGAAGACCAAAACTATGTGGCAACAAGGTAGTTATAGATTCCAATCGTACATATAACATATAAATATTCCATTATATGAAAGAAGTTATCATATATCAACAACTAGAAACCAATTTATACATGTATGGGGGAAAGAAAAATCTTTTATTGAAAATGGAAAAAATGAGTGGTTACAACCTAACTTGAACTGATGATACTGCCTTGAATCCATCTGCCCAGGTTCCTCCAATGGTTCTTCAAGCATCAACTTAGCACAATGTCCCTTCTTTTGATGACTCAATAGGGATAAGAACACACCCTATAGTCATATAATGGAGAAGAGGGATTACTGGAAAGTAAGTTTGAGAACAAGGTGTTGGTTGCTTATCTGAGTTATACCTTTAACATGATTAACCTAGATTCAGGTCTGCTAGGGTTCCAACAAAGCCTCTAAAACTATCGGCCCTCCTGGTAAACCAGAAGGCAATGTAGTACACAGAGTGCACTATGCAGTCTCACCCGAGATAGTTCTATGGGTGGCTGCAACGCTCAGGTGCTTGCATCCCGGGAATGAGTGGGGATCTGGGATTGTATTATGTGATCTTTAGTCCATTACTATATCATTCATCTATTTCAATTATTCTGTTGTTCCTTATTCATGYGTGTAAATCAATAGATCTAACTACATCATCAAACCATTTATCTAAGATCTAACCATTGACAACAAATACATAATAAATAATCATTCCACATAACACATGATTTACCGTGGTTCACCCCCTCCCGGGCTACGTCCACAAAGATTTGGCTCTTCAACTCTTTTATTATGGTTCTGTCATATATGGCATCGCACACACTACAACTCTGTTCATACATTCATAAAACAGACTCCTCGACCTTTACGAGGCTGACTAGATCGCACCAGGCTCCTTAGCCTGYGATCTAACCCTCAAGGTCTAGTTACTATTCTCTCCTACAACTCAACAACTTACAAAAAGGTATCATATTACAATCATGTTACCGACCTGTTACTCTATCTCACRCGAGTAACACATAACCAAAAAAACCACCAACACCCCACCCCCCTAGACCTCCTAGGTGTCTATTTATATCTATTCTTGGCTCATCAACCATTACATTTTCTTACAAAAAGCCTAACCTAGTTAGGTCTTCTTGCATGCTGGCCTTGCGTGATTTTCTCCTCTGCATGCATGTTTTCGTCCATTGCTTTTCCTACCAGTTGTATTTTTTTCCTTCCTTCTTGCATGCGCGTCTCACATGATTTTCTTCCAACTGTCTTTCCTCCACGTCGTGCCTTTTCTGCAAAATGGGCTTGTGCCCAACAGGCCCCCAACATTGACATCGTGACTCATCCCGAGTCACTGCTTGACTTATGCAACTGTCATTGCTTGCTTCCTACTTCAGATATTTCCTGTTGTAGTGCATCATACATTTTTGTTATCCGTTGGCACTGTTGTTGAGCATCACTGCTCTTGTCGGCCATAACAGTGACCACCTGCTCTGTGATAGGAGACTATAGTATCTCTCCTCCTTCATATCCAATTTGCTCAATGCTTTTCTTAGCTGTGTCACTCTCCATGACCAACTGCTCCGCCTTTTCTTGCAGGGGCTCCAACAACGCCTGTCTTGCTGTCTTCTGCGCTTGCAACACTTTCTCTTCCAATTGTAGGGCCTTCATCTCGATGGTCATTTTGGTCTTCTCCGACAGTGACATTGTTTTCTTTCGTTGCTTCATCTCTGCCATTGCTGCGTGGAGTTGATTTTCCTTCTCTTGGAGTTCCTGGAGGCTCCCATCCTCTAAGAGGTGAGTCCATAGCTGCTCGCTCTTCTCTAACAACTCGGTGATTGTTTGTATGCTTTGGCCGATGCCCTCTGCAATTGCTATTGCCTCTAGTTCTTGCTGCGCTCTGACTTCTCGAGGAGTAGTGGGTGTGACACACTCCTCCAACTCTTTGATTTTCTCCTTATACTCTTGGATAGTCTACTCTATCCTGCGTAGCTTCTCTTCCGATGACCCCACCTCCTCGTTTGTGTTTTCAGGAATTACTTGAAACAACATGTGGATTTGGTGCTCCATTTCTTCCACTTTTTGTTGTGCTCTCTCTTTCAGCTACACCTCAAAGTTGAGGGCTTCCTTCATCGAGATAGTCTCTGTATGGGCTATATGAGCCCAACCGAAATCCTAGCCTTAAAATATGGAATTATTTTATTTTTCACATTTTTTGAGGGAATCCACAGGTTGTACACTAGCAAGGCGTGGATGTCCACGTGTTGCACCAAGGTGACCTGCAGACATAAGAAAAAACATTGTTTTTTTAAGTGGATTTAATGAGGAAAGTTGGGATCTAAGCTTGCAAGTCAGGGATAAGGACTAAGCCATATCACAATGCAAATGGTGTGGCAAATTGTGGTATAACACATTCTAAATACAACCAAGCCCCAAAAAAACATTCTTTGCTATCCATTACTTCATGATCTCTCTCTCTCTCTCTCTCACACACACACACACACACACACACACACACACACACACACACACACACATGTTTAGATGTATGGATGGTTGTACATTAAAATGCTACGCGAGCATTGAAGATATGGCAATGCACTCTGCAGATTATAGATGTTCTCACCGAACTGTCAACCAATCTACCCCTTCGTGTTACAATGAAGTAACAACATAATGTAAAACACTTCCCTCTCTCCAATGCTAATGCCGTAGACATGAAATGTTGAACATGAATTTACTGTTGTTTTCCTATACAAGGAGATAATTAGGAAATTAATCACCCACATGGTCTTGAGGATGAATTACTTAATATGGGTCTATTACATATGGATGGAATAAAACAGAGGGATGGTTGTAGGTGGTGTTCTCTTCTCTCTACAAAGAAAACATGATATAGATAGTTATTGTAGCTAACACCCAACACTTCCAACATGCATATTCTAGTGTTGTGGTGATCAATTTAGCCGTTATAGGTGAAAATGATTCCACAAATTAACAATTGAGTGAATTATAGGTGAAAGAGAGTGTATTTGGTTGTGATATCAAAACAAATCATAAAGGGAATTGCATACCAATGAACAAAACTTTGGCTAAGCATTAATTGACCAACAAGGTAGGGCGTTGTATACTATAATTTGAAATGGCAAGGAATTTCCAGAACCGAAATATTAGAACAGTGAAATTCATTCATATAACATTGAATCACATAGACATAAAGAATTGAACTTGGAAAACCAACCAGGAAAACTAGATCTAGTGGCAATTTATTATGCTATGGAAATTCATTACAAAGGGTGAGCTATGCATTCTAAAAAATCTCATTCATTGTTACTCACTAACAAAAAAATTGTAGATGGCCATGGCTCAGAGACACCTTCTCTCATCGTGAACAAGCTCTTTGAACCCTTCATCCTCTAATCTTTAAGAATGTTGCACTCTTCAAGCTCTCATCTTTGCTACTATTCTTCAAGCTTCCCAAGTTCTCTTTGCATCTCCTCGTCGATGTCCTTCTTCACCACAAATTTCATTTTTAATGGGGTTCTTTGGAAGGCCAACCATTATCTTGGTTTGTTTCAACTTCCATGTAAATTTTGGACATTTCTCAACTTTGCTAAGAAAAAATTAAATGCTTCTTACAAAGTTTACCATCCAATTCGGACAAGTGAAACTAGGTTTTCCATTTTAATTGAGTCTATGAGGGTTTTCTTACCCGGACTTTAACCTCATAAAACTTCCTTGATTTAATTGTTTTAGTTAATGCTTCTTTATCAATAAGTTGTTTCTTGATTTTTGATGATGTTTTCTTCCCATTATTTAATTTCTTGACTTTTACAAGTAGATTTTTATTATGATTTTGAGGCAATAAGTTTCTTCGTTGTTATTTGATAGATCCTCACTAATATTTTCAATCTCTTTCTTATGAGCTTCTTTTATGTTGTTACTCTATTGTTGAAGTTCTTTTACTTGTTATTGAAATTAGCACACTTTCCTATCTTAGCAATCTAATTTCCTTTGGGTTTGTACAATTTCTTCATTTTTGTCAAGGACTTTGTTCAATCTTCTTAATTTTTTCATATTGAATTGTGACATCTCGCAAAGTAATAGCACCATATCTAATCTAAAATGAGATTTGAACATATAATCACTAGATTTTCTATATTATAATGTTTTTTTTTTTTTTTTATAAATAACTTCTAAATTAAATTAAATTATATTTGGTTGATTTTTTTTTTTTTTTTTTAAATAACTTCTAAATTAGATTATAGTAAATCTCAATTTTTTCTTCCAATATAATAGCATCGGAGTTCCCTCAATAACCCCTTTAATATACAGAAACATTTACTTTAAAATCAATACGGAATATTTTTTTTATAATCCATGATTACTCAAACTCTTTAACTTGCCAAATAAGGAATATTTTTTTTTATAATCTATGATTACTCAAACTCTTTAACTTGAGTGAACATACAAAAGTGCAAAGGTCCTACTAGAATATTCCTTTCCTCCTCTACTCAATTTCGGTTTATATATATATATATATATTAAAATTCTCAATAATCTATATATTATAATTACAAATAATCTATTTTTTAGTAAATGAAAAGTCGTGCATGAGGAATAGAGGTCTACTTCTTTATGCTTTTAGCGTCCACCAAACGCAATAAATTAGGCCTGCTTTTGTTAACAGAACAACTTTTGTTGGGATCCTTATCCAATCAATATTTATTCTCTCAATGAACAAACAATCAACATGACCGGATTAACCTTTTCTTTTTTTAATTCCTTCTTCAACCTACTTTTATGATAACTTGCTACGTATTTTTATGTAATAATATATTCACTGCTCCTTTTAATGGTCTCGACTTATATATATATATGACTAACAGTCAATTAGTTTAATTAATTTTAACTTTTTATTAGGTAAGGTAACCATTTTTTTCTTCTTTGTCGGTGTAAACTAAGCAATCTATCTTCAAACCTTTTCTATGAAAAAAAATTAATTATAGGTAAATATAAACACTCCTTTGATATCACTTGAAATTAATTTAACAACTCAGTTTATGAAATCATCCATAACAAAAAAATTATTAAAATAAATCATATTTACAATCACCATACCTTCCTCATTTAAAGGATGGCTGTTTGTAAATGCTGGGCAACTAAGAAAGAAATGCATGCTCTATATGAAATCATCCATAACAAAAAAAATTATTAAAATAAATCAGATTTACAATCACCATACCTTCCTCAATTAAAGAGGATGGCTGTTTGTAAATGCTGGGCAACTAAGAAAGAAATGCATGCTCTACTGAAGATGAAGAGGGCAGCATTCCAGCTACCTTTTTCCAATAGAAAATTACTCATTATATTATATATAACTGTGTATATTATATATAACTCTGTACACAGACAAAAAACTTAGTCAATAATAACAACTACAAGTGTCCATGATATAATGATAATAAACACCCAAACCTGCACAAAGGCTAAAGGAAGTATGACAGCCATTACAAAACTCATAGTCCAACGAAGCTAAAGTTAATATCAAAGGAGTTCTAATATAGATTCAAGAAAAGAGTAGGACCCTCATTTCCTTCTACCAATTGATTATAAGTTATTTTTTCTTGCATCTGGAGAGCCTTCTTGGATAGAATATCTCCCTCCTTATGATATTCCCGATAAATATGGGAGTAGCTGATGGAACTGAATGATTTATTGAGATCTATGATTCTGTCCTTCCAACAATCTAAGGAAATAACTTGCAATTTCCCTCCGAAATTCAACCAGTCAATAATTATTTTAGAGTCTCTGAATACCTATAAATCAACAACATGCAACCAAGATGCTACAATAAGTGTTTCCCAGACTCCTAATAATTCTTCCCTAGTATTGGTGCCAAGGCCACAGTTGAAAGTCCATTTGTAAACAGTTTGGTCATTGATCCTAATCAACCCCCCAACCCCACTCTGTTGTCCATTTGAGTGCGCTGCTCCATCAAACCAACCCACTATAGTAAATTCTTGGGGAGGTGTCATAATGGTTATGGATATAGACACTTTACGAGGATATAAAAGTCTATCAATTCCTCCAAGAGACTTGTATACAACTGAACAAATAGAAGGACTCCCATTTTAAAAAATTACCTTGTTACGTTCCAACCAAACATGCCAACTAACAATAGAGGGAAGAGTAGGGTACTTCGGCTCATGTTTTACCCAACTTTCATAGCAATCATTTAATGTATTCCCCTCCCAAACATTCCTTAAATTTAACCCTCTTATAATCATGTGCCAGACTTGTTGAGTGAAAATACAATTAACCAATAGATGCTTAATTGTCTCTGGTTCCTTTGAACATAAAATACATATACTATGCCTTTCCCATCCTCTACAATGTAAGTTATCCCATGTAAGTATTTTTTTTTCCACAGATAGCCAAATGAAGATTTTAATTTTTAGTGCTAAATCCCAGGTCCACAATTTTCTCCTCCAACCACCAATAGGATGTTGTCAAATTTTTAAAGCTAAGGCACAATAAACATTTTTGACAAATAGTGTACGTGACTTATCACCCCCAATCCATTTTAGCTCATCAGATATGTCCTGAATCTGAACCCCTGAGCCAAGTAAAGCCTTACAATAAAAATCCCATTCCTCTTCCAAATCTCCAGTGAGCCCAAGTTCGACACTATCTTTCCACTGTGAGCAGATAGTGCCTGGCTGGATAATTCCTCTACCCTGATAGAGAAAGCTTATGTTTCTTTTCTTTAAATAAGATAAGAGATATTGAGAAAGAAAATAGGAGTTCCCCAGTCCCAGTATCATATATTTTCCCATTAAAACCGATTGACCAGACCCATGATTCCAACTCAACCAATGAGTTATAATATGTAAGGACTTTAATCATTTTTTCCAGGTCTAAGAAGAAATAGTCGTTCTATGAGTAGCCGATCTGAGCCAAGTAGATACAGATCAGTAAGGAAGGTATTTGTATTTTATGACCCTATGCCAGATACCATCCTTCTTGAACACTCACCACAGAGAATTAGCCTCCAAAGCTCTATTAAAAATAAAAATGTTCCTTAAACCCCAACCGCCAAAGAGCTTTCGTTTTGCAATATTCTCCCATCTAAAAAGATGATAATGATGTTTTTCACTACAGCCCAACCAAACAAAAGTGAAAATTAATTGTCTGAGCTTGTTGAGAATAGAAACATGTATAACAACCAATGTCATCCAATAAACAAGTTGACTTTCAAGTACAACTTTAATAAGAACAAAGAGCCCACCAAGAGATAACCACCTGTTACACCAATGACGAATCCTTTCTTCAAATTTTGCAGTTAACCATCTCCAATCTTCAGCCTCGAATTTTTTGGCCTTAAGAAAATAGCCAAGGTATATAAAACCTTCCGAGAGATCAACAAAGTTGTAAGGGAAGACTTCTTTGAAGTTTTCTAATATCTCCCCTTGAATTCCAGAATGATGAGAGATTGAGTTTGACAAGTTTACCATCATACATGTCGCTCTGCAGAAGATTTTTAGAATGTCGTCAATCTCCTTCCATTCTTGTAAAGAATCCTTAGTCATAATAAGTACATCATCCACAAAAAAAAGGTGGAGTATCTTAACTAATCTGGAGATCTCCAAACCCATAAACTTCCCTTCAGCCTGGCCTTTCTTTAGATGCAGACTAATTTCTTCCATCACTAAAATAAACAATAGTGGAGATAAAGGGCATCCTTGTCTCAATCCTCTGCCACTCTAGAAATAAGGAGTAGTCTCCCCATTTATCAGGACTACATATGATGCATTGACCACACAACTCATTATCCAATCGGTGGATATTAGACCAAATCATGTTTGTATTAAGGTCATTTTTAAGTAGTCCCAATTAATACATTCATATGTCTTCTTAAGGTCAAGCTTAAAAAATAATGCCTTCAACTTTTTCATCTTAATACTATACAAACATTCCTGGGCCGTGCCAATGGTATACAGGATATGTCTTCCCTTTAAAAACCCCAATTTCTCACCAGACAGGGTCCGAGAGAGAATAGGTTTTATCCTATTCGCAATGATATTTGTTATAAGTTTATAACATAGATTACATAGAGTTATAGGTCTAAAGTTCCCAAAAGAAGATGGCTTATTAACTTATGGAATTAGGGCCAGAAAAGTCAAATTTAAATATCTTACCACCTCACCTATTTTCCTGGAATCCTCAACCACCTCCAACAAATCATCCCCTACCATATGGAAGAAGTGAATGAAGACCTTGATCGTCCATCCATCAGGTCCCGCAATTTTGTCCTTTGTAACAATTTTGAGAACTTCCCATAATTCCTCCTTTGTACAAGGTCTTTCAAGAAGAATAGTATCCTCCTCATTGACTAAACATGTGTAAAGTTTGGTTGTATAGACCTAATCAGTAATAGTACAATGTTCCAACTCCTCAAAAAAACCTTTGAAATGTCTGATTGCCTCTTTTTTAAGAGCCTCTTGTCCAAAATGAACCTGCCCATTCTCACCCAGAACTTCCCAAAGATGGTTGTTATTCCTTCTAAAACTGGCGAATTGATGAACAAATTTTGTATTTTGGTCTCCACTTTTAATCCAAACTGGCCTGCTTCGTTGTCTCCAAAGTTCCTCTTTTGCTAGGAGAATTTTATTTCTCTCTTTCTCTAACAACTTTATGTGGTTGTCTACTTCTCGTCTCCTCACACCCCCAATTTTCTCTTGATATGTGGCCTGGAGCTCCTCATCCAACTTTTCTAATTTTAAATGTTTCTGCAATCTTTGTTTTTTTGCCCAAACTTTTACGCGTTGTTTTAACAATTTCAATTTCCATACTAGTCTTTGTTGTACCCTGGACTCTTGTAAAAATTGTTGATTGTTCCAAACTTCATGAACTATAATAGATAATTCTTCTTCTCTCAGCCACATCAGATTTAATTTGAAAGGGTAGGTTGTAGAATGTAAGTTTTTTTCGAGTTGCAAGAGAATAGGAGCATGATCTGATAGATATGGATAGGAAACACAAGACTTGTATCCTCCAGCATAATTCAAGAGATCTTCATACAAATAAACCCGATCCAATATTTTAGAGATGCACTCATCTCTAGATCTTCCATTCCACCAAGTTGGTACTATTTCATTAGGTAATATATCAACAAGCCTATTATCCTGAAAAATATCTTTGAAATACTCTGCCAATTGATCCAGATGAGTTGAAACTCCCCAAACCTCACCAACACTAACTGTGAGATTTAAATCCCCTGCTACTTTCATATTTTTATGGGCTATCATAGCCCTATTGACCAACTTGTCCCAAAATGTTTTTCTGTCTGAACAAGGTCCATAAACATTTAAAAGTGAGAGCGACCTTTTTTCTAAGTACTTTTCATAAAATACCACCACAACTTAAGTAAGGAACTAGATCAAAATTATTTGGATCCCATGTCACCAAAAGTCCCCCAGACTTTCCAACCAAGCTTACAACACATACTAACCAAGCAGGTCATAATGCATTCATTAATAATCTAGCCTTCTTTTCATCAACCAAAGTTTCTTGCAGAAAAATAATATATGGATTAGTCCTATCAAGAAGTCTACGTAGGGAGGTGTATTTTAGGGTCCCCCCACCCCTATGATATATAAGGAGAGAAAGATCATGATTTATCCCTATCTAGGGCTTTCATGCCTCTAAGAACCCCATTATCAGAGAAATTGGTAAAATGCAGATCATAAGTTGTGGAAGTGGAATATGTTTTTTTACGAGCACTCCTAGTTTTAATAAGGGAKATGTCATAGCCCAATCCCCTCGACCAAGAAAATTCCTTTCCARTACCCTCCCCAACTCTTTCAAACAACCCAGTATCTCCACTAGGCCCTACTCCTCTGACTACAAACCTCCCCTGGTAAGTAGGAATAGGTGTAGGAGACAAAGTCTCTTTGTAAGATGGAACCAGTGAATCCAAAACATATCCTAGGGAKATTTCTCCTAGTTCGGGATCCCTAAATCCTGGTAGAATGCAAGTGTCCCCCACATGCTCACTGGAATTACCCCTTTCTCCCCGAGGTTCCACATTCACAATAGAAATAGTACTAGGTATAATGAAACTGTCCCCCACAGGCTCACTGGAAATACCCCTTTCTCCCCAAGGTTCCACAAACACAGTAGTAGTAGTATTTCGATCCCCCCCCACCTGAAACAAAAGATTCAACCTCAAGTAAGTTAATTCCCTCTTGGTCCGACAATATTCCACAAGAAGTAACCTGCAAGTTCTCTACTTCTAAAACAGTGGAGGAATCCAGGGAATCACGCTCCCAATCTAAAGTCTCCAATAACCTAGACTGAATATCAATCTCAACTAAAACCTTACCCAATTGCTTATCAGGTTCCTTAAGGGATGGTTCATAAACTTTTATAAACTGGCCGAGCACATTACCTATGGATTCTAGAGCCTTAACATTCCATAGTTTTAATGGAAACCCAGGTAACAAAACCCAAAGGTGGCGCAACTGGAAATATTTGTTTGTAGGATCAAAACAAACCCTCCAACGCTTTAACATCAAGCTGATACCATCAATAACCCAAAGTTTATCCAACACTAAAAGGGTATCTTCTAGGATTTTGAAACGAAACCTGAACTAGCCCCCTCGACAGAAACAAAACTTCTGGATTGTACCCCAACAAGGGCACCCAAGTAGACATTACCCAGGGTGATAAATATTTTCTGCATAAGGAACGATAGGAAAGATGTCCCACTAGYGTACAAAGAGCCAGGTTAACAATTTCCTCTAAACCGATATGTGCACCCATTACCAACCTTCATTTTGACCGATTTGAAGTCCATGGTTTTATCCAAGTGCCTCTTTCTCCCTGTTCCYTGTGCACAGTTCCTCCCAGGTTTTTACGGCCAACAAACCTCCCTAAGACATCATGTACACCAACAATAAACACTATATCTTCTCTATGTCTAAGGGGAGAACCTCCTTGTAAGATCTCTATGGAAAATAGGATAACATGGATAGACTCATCCTTTACCACTGAAGAATGCTTAAGAAACAGGGTCGAGTTTTCGATCTTCGAAGGGTTAATATTGGTACCTACCCTAAGCTCATCAACTAAGGAGAATAAACCGGCTCTGTTCTGGAGAGCCTCGTCAGCCGCACCCATAAGTGCATTGACCTCAACTTCCATATGGAAGTTTCTCAAACATAATAGGACTCTACCACCTAACCTTAACTTCCCCCCTCACCAAAAAAATGCCAAGACATAAGTTAAGAACTGTAGTAAAGTCTCAGCTCTCGAATAAATTCTTACTCGTCATATCATTGAATGATAATACCTGTAGGGTGGAAAGGATCTCGACTAAACTAACACCTAAGATCGCTAAAAAATTGACCTAAAATAACTAAAGATGCCCCTAAACAAGCCCAACCAAGAAGCATTACTTCGAGTGTAAGCTAAAGACAACTAAATCCACCAAAGTTGATCCCAAGTACCAACTAGGCCCCCCATCCACCATTGAAGGAAGTTGTGGGTTGTAGGATCATCCCTCATCCACATGTTTTGGCTACTACTTATATTTATAAAACTAGAATAGTCCATTCTAGTTACCTTCACAACAAGCTGGATGAATATCTCATGAAAACAATTCAGACCATGTCTTTGCAACAAACGGAAATGTAAATTAATGGAAATTAATATTTGAAACATGTGGACATTAAAACACTCTATCAATTCAATAATACCACTGCTCATTTTGTAATAATATCTCAAATTCATTAGCGAATAGAATGCAAGATAAATGTTTTTAAATATTAAAAAAACAAAAAAAAAATATTATTTAATGTAAAACTTCGGAAAAAGAAAAAACACATTTCTTTGGTAAAATGACAACTAATATGTGATAAAACACATGTTGAATGTTATATACCTTAGGATAGTATAGTATTCCAACTAGTCTTCATATTACCTTTGATAATATTGACAACTAATCCTAACCCTCCATTATAAATTCAGATTTGGCCTTAAGTGCACATTCAACAACTGTGTTATCACTAATTCCAATTTGTGAGGGAATCCTAATCAAGATTGTTCTAATTTTCATTATCTCAATAACTCTTTCCTTGATAATAATTGTGAAAATCCTTTTCTAGTTTCTATTAATAATTCTAACGCTTCCTTTTGTAATATTAGTTCTTCCATATCCACCAATCTTATCAACGGTTTACATTTCTCTTCATTGTTATCTTCCATCAATCATCCCTTCACAGTCATCAATATCTCTTCTTTTAATGTCAACCCTTCCACCCTCCATCTCCTTGAGAAAGGTTTTAACTTTTTCATTCTACCTCATCATATCCCTCTTGAAGACATTATCTACTCTACTGAACCCATAACACAAAAGCTTCCCACACATGAAGCTAAGGAAATCCAGCAAGAATGTGGAAAAATTCTTCCTTGTTTCAAACCTCCTAAAAAAAACCTAACCAAGGAAGAGTTCCAATCCATCTATCCCCTCAATGACAATCCCAATATCATTATCTGAAAATAAGATAAAGGAAATGCTACATTTATTATGAACAACTCCGACTACGAATATGAACCTCTTGATCTACTTTATTCTTCCTCGTATAAACCTATTCCTAAAATCCCAATTAATAGCATAACTAGTCTAGTTACCAAAGATATAAAACCCCCTTCTCTAGAACCCAATGTTAAAAAATGCATCATTCATCACAACCCTCATACCCCTAGGATCTATGGACAACCTTAAATTCATAAAAAAAACATCCCCCTCTGACCTATGTTCAATGCTATTGGCGCCCACACTCATGACCTTTCTCATTAAGGATCCCACTAAAAATTTAATCCTTCATTGGTAAAAATCCCTCCATTAAGGATTCCACTAATTTTTTCAAAAAATGAGGAATCTTCACCTAGATGAACATTACATCATGGTTAGTTTTGATGTTGTGTCTTTATTCACCAAAATATCGATTCCTAAAGTTATTGAATTAATCTCTAAATTGGTTGACCCTAAAGCCCTTAAACTTATTCAAATTTTTCTAACCTCTACTTTCTTCACCTTCAAAGGGACCTATTATTAAGAAACAAAAGCTACAACCATGGGGTTTTCCTTATGCCCAGTGGTCACAAATATTTTTATGGAACATTTTGAGACTCTGACCATAAACTCCTAGCATCTCCAACCAAAATATTTTTTTCGATTTTTTGATGATACCATTGTTGTTTGGTGTCATGGTCATTCCTCCATGCTTTTTTCTCTCAACCATCTTAATATCATTTCCCCCCATATCAAATTTACGTTGGAAATGGAAAATGATAATTCTCTTCCCTTTCTAGATGTTCTTATTTCCCATCTTCCTAATGGCTCTCTCATCCACCGATTTTATAGGAAAAATACCCACACTAAATGATAGCTTCATTCTTGTTCCCATCATCATCCACCCCAAAAATTTGTTGTGCTTAAAACTCTGATTTCTTGATCTAGTCAAATCTCTGCTCCTCAATTTCTTGATCAAGAAATGAAAAATTTGACAAAGGCCTTTGCATCTAATGGTTACTCTATATCTCAAATCAACAAAGCTTTCCGCTCAACCCACAAACCTAATTCTAAAATTTATCCCTATTGGGATCCCAAATTAACACCATTTTCAATGCCAAATGATCCTTTTGGTTCTTCTTTAGACCACTCTTTCCATGATAAGAACCAGATCCTTTTATTGGATTTTTCCCAAGATGGTCATCCAAGGATCATGAGGTAATTACAATTTCTTATTATGAATTTTCCCATAATCTTTGATGAATTGGAGAGTTAAAATTAGATTATTGCTAATTATGGTTAATGAATCTAGGTCAAGTAGCTTCAACAAGGAAGCCTTTTAGCCTGAGTTGGAGTCTATCATATATCCAGGCTTCTAGAAGAGAATGGAACAAATGATTTTTCTTCATAGCACTCTCGACATGCTCTCAAGCTCTTCACAACGATCCTAGAAAACACAGGAAAAGGGCTAGTTAGCAGTCAACCATCCCCAAGTTGGAGCACCACCAAATGAATTAGATTAAGAATGCAAGTTGGACATATTCTCATGCATTTCATGTCATGAGAATATATTCCCAAATATTTCTAGAAGCTTTCTCGATATGTAAAAGCTTAATTGAGTCAATTGTTATGATATTGTAATATTGTCGATGAGTCTGATGCATTGAGACAGGGATCCATTTGAATTGACCTGTATGTACTTATAACTTGTCATTGTATAAAACCTTGTTTAGGATTGTGTGACGACAAGTTAGAATTACAAGTTTTGAATGAAATTTTCAATGGAAAATTAGAATTAGGAACATATGAGATAGTCATTAAGCTTGTAGATCGTTATGTCTATCACCATGTATTGAGATTTCATGTTGATTAATAAAGAGATGGTGTTCTGAATAATTTCATGTTCCAAATTCATTTTTTTCCTGTAGATATTTAACATAGCAATTTTTCGACTGGCAAGTGCCCACCACGTATGAATTTCATTGCCTATACTGATAGCATAGGTGTGCATATTTAGTTGTTACAGAGGTAAATTATATATATTTTTTGTTTAGAATTTTAGTCTTCTTTATTCTTTCGTTTTGCAATAATCTTTGTCACAGGTAACTTTGTCTTGTGCTTTGATTTGGTTAAGAGATACATGATTTTGCATCAGCATATTGGCTTCAACAAATCATTAAAAACCCATGAGTGAAGCACACTAATAGTGTACTATGTTCTAGTGCTTATCATAGAAGTATTTGTCTATCTTAGATTTCTTTTTGTTCAATGTTCTTTCAAGCACGATATTCATAATATTGTTTTGGTATTTTTCTATACTAATCGTGTTTTGGAATAGTTGGAATCAATTTATCATCATAATTTTGTAGCAATTTCTATATGATAACTCTGCAATTCCTCATTTCCTTTATAAGAAATTGTTTTGGCATACACAACGATTTATACACAAACATTATTTCTCAATTCAAGATTAAAACATATATAACTCTACAAAAAAATCATTGTGTTATCTTCTAAAGAATTTGATTTGATCTTTTAATTTACAGAGTTATATCATTTAAAGATTCCAAGACTGGTGTGTTATTGTTTGGATTGAACATGTAAGTTTGAATGAAATTCGGTTGATTGGATTAATCCTCATAATGAGTTTCTTTTTTAGTCTATTAGTTGAATGCCATTAATTGCAGTTAGTTTAGGATTTTGCTAAAGTTAGAATCCTTTATATGCTATGTTTTCATAGATGAAGTGTTATTGAAGGTAGGAACATATTGCTTTTTAACACCTAGGTGTCAATCTTAAGTGAAATATTGTAAGCCTTTGGCTAGTAACCAAACCTTTTGTTATGCTACCCAATACACATAGATTGGTTGTTTTATTTGCAATAGGATAATTTAATTTATAAATAATGTTCGTCTTCATAGAGTAGAATAGTTTAGATCATCATTGTTGTGTTCTAATCCCTGCACATACAGTGTTAACATCTCTAAGATTATGCCTCGGGATTGATAATTACATGTTTAGAAATTAAGTCAATTAATTAGCTTGAAATTTTTTACGTCGTTGTCGGGGAGTTGCTACAAGGGAGTAGCACTTCTATGGATTATTTTTGCATTATTTAGAATATAATTTTTGCTTAGTGTGATCTTTTTTCTTTCAAAGTACTAGCATACTAGATCTAAATGGGCAGTGAACGGTAAGACGCAAGGGCACCTTTGCTTCATAATTTCTGAAGAAGGTTCTAGCTAGACACATTCACTTTGGTGAGTACATTGTCTTGCTAAGTTCTAAATATATGTTAGTATTGTATGAATATACCTAATACTCTAGAGGTAGATTTAAGGGAATGGGTAGAGTAGCTTCACCAGATAAAAATACTAGCATGAATACTAACTTGTTGGTATGTAACTCTATGAAAGGAGGGAAGGTAGGTATAATTCCAAAAGGCAGTTCCACCAAGAAAAAAAACCTATGACAAGTGCATCCAAGAAGCCCATTTTTCCACCAATAAATACTACAGTAGAAGTAGAGATAGTAGGCTTCTTAGACCATCAACCTAAGGAGGAAGATTTTAACCCAATCTTGGACCCAAAGTCTCCACACATACCTTCAGAATTCAATGCATTCAAGAACATACACATGGTTGAAGGAGAAGGAGAGGTACACACCAATGATGGAGGTGAAGTGCATAGGACTGAACAGGTAACTTTCGTATTTCCAATAGTATATCCTGAGACAAATGTACAAATGAAAAACATCAACCCTTTAGTTTTACCTTGCTTCCATGGGATGGTAAGTGAAGATCCTGACTCTTTATTTTTTTAATTTGATATTATTTGTAGTAGTTATTGTTGAAATACTGAGAGGGGGGAGGGGTTGAATCAGTATTACCCTTTTAAAAAAAATTAGTAATCACTTTGTTATTTTATTAATCATCACAATAGATAATCAATGGACTTGTATTTCAAATCAATTATATAAATATAATTAACAATAATTACAAGGCTTTATAAAGAGTAGTTTAATATTGTGAAGGACACCAATCCTCTTTAGAGTGCCAACTCTTGGAGACACAAATCACCTTCTTAAGGGAACCAACCCTAGAAATCATCAACTCCCTTGTTTTAGGGCACTGAACCTAGGAAGCACCAACTCCCTTGTCTTTAGGGAACCAACCCTAGGAAGCACCAAATCCCTTTTCTTTAGGGCACCAACCCTAGAAAGCACCAACTCCCTTGTTTTCACACTTTACTTAGTAAAGGATATGAATCCTTCCTTGCTCCTCCCTTCCATCCTCATTGCATAAGTTTCATCAGTTCTTCTTCTTGGACTCTAATTTTGTTTTTGATCTTCTGATCTGGACTACAAAGACACTTTCTTCTCACCAATATTTCTTGTTTATATAGTCTTCCAATTGGTATGAATTTGAACCATTGTGTGTTTTGACAATGAACCATTGTACCCTTTCATTTAAATGATAATATTAAACTTTAAATAATATCATTTTTCAATTTTTTATTTATTCTTTATTCATAATGCTCATGTTTGTTATAGCCCTAAAATGCTCTAGGTATCCATACATGGCCTTGGCCCTCTTACTTGCATATTTTTCCAAAGCACTGCTAAGAAGCTCTTCTTAAAAAACCATTTTTTAGAAGACGTATGCGCCTTGCACCATTACAACCCACGTACATATGCATGATCCACCACTACAGCTCGCGTACATTTTCATGTTGCACCATTACAACCCGCGTATGCTTGCAAAAGTTGAAAAAAATAAAAGTTGCAAGGAATTCGTTGAAATTTACGAGCTATTGGAAGTTTCCAAAATAATCCACCTGCTATAGCCCGTCACACAACTGAATAACCATCCTTTTGGAATATAAAAGGAGGTTTTGGGGTCTCATTTCACATCTAAGCATAAGAACAATGAAACTTTGATGAATTTCAATTCCTCTCCTTGCCTAAGATATTGCTTCCTTTTGTGAAATATTTCCTCAACATTCCCTCATTATCCCCTTCTTCCTCCATTCAACCCCTTCCCTTCCATAGAGGTGATTAGAAGGTTGAGAGAAGAATTTCATTCAAGGTGCACTTGGAGCATGGTAAAGAGGAGCTCGGACTAGGTTCACAGAACGGTAGCCGACTCAAATTGTAAGGTATAATCTTTGTATTATGAATAAAATAATCACATTTTCCTGTCCCAAATGATGGTGTTTTGAGTATTTTTATTGATTTATACTTGAAATTTTATATATAAACCTAACTTATGGATAGAATAGCATGCTTGTAGTTCTTTGTTTGCCTATCTTTGGATGCAGGTCAACCTTGGGAGGTGACATGCAGTCAGTGGAACTTCCAATCTTGAGGAGATCATCACTAGGCGTGGGATCAAAAGTATAGTTACCTGATCTCTTCTCCATTTTCTTTATTTACATTATTTTTGGTATGTTTGGGGTAGTATAGAGAATTGATTTCTTTTGGATGGTTATTCTCTCTTTTTACATCTTGAACCCTGGTGTAGTTAATGGGTTTTTTTTCTTGCTAGCAATGTTTTAACTCTTATTTAATCATGAATGTGTATCGGTTCATTAGTATACATATATTGAATTGTTGTGAATTCGATTCTTAATAAATAGGTGCTCCCTTCAAACCAAAATTCCTGTGACCGCGAGCTTGAAACCACGAGCTTATCCATTCCAAGCATTGTTATGTCAACACTTTCTTCTCCCGCCCCTATTCTTCTACATGTGACCATATTCAAATGTCTGAAGGATTATTTAATTATATATCCTTTAACTTCTTTACCTTATCACATGAATGGTGTTGGAACTAGGTTCTTCAGTACTTCATCCTTCGAGACTTCCGACTTTTGCAGTCATTCAATCCTCCCATAGTATATTTCGTCGAAGTGCGTATACTGTATTCACTAGTAGATCAGAAAATCAATATTTAATCTTTCATTGGATGGACGATCCTATCTTATCCATAGGATTAAAAAAATTGATGGTTAGGACTCAATATGCAGTTGAGTGGACGGTTCTCGTTCACTTTGGGACCTCATCATTTTGGGACTCCCACCCTTGAAGTGTTCCAACTCTCACAGAGAAAATTTTGTTGAAGGGTGTATCAACACTCCCTACTTGATAAACTTCACATCTCCAGGATATAGGATCGTAGACTTAGGTACAAAGGTGCTCCCACTCTCTGGGTATTCGGCTATTCATGACTCCAAGACTTCGAGCTACTCGAACTCTAAGGTAGTTCAATCACTCCGGAGTATTTACCTACTGAATAAGTCATAAAGATGTTGTGACAACTTACTGTCAATTGTTAGTACACCTTACGGTATCCTTCCACTGTACTCGATCGAATTATAGAAAGATATTCCGGTGGGTCTTAGATCAATGATTAACATCAATTTGTGACTTTGGCCTTTGGCGCTTCCGGTAGTTTTGCTAGTAAGAAAAGCTGGTTATCCTAGACTGACATGGCGTTCTGAGGTCACCTATGATTACGTGGACCCATAGTGGGTGTGCCATGTGTCACCTTGATTTGTGACTTTCACAGACCTTGTGTGCCATATATATTTGACACTTTTCATCATCTTATTGGACCACATATCATTACTAACTAGGATTTTGACTTTTCATAGCTTCGAGAGTTTTGGCACTTTTATACCATACTTCGATCATTGTCGAATTGTAAAATAGATCTATCACCATAAATATTTCCTTTTATTGATCAAATGAATGGCGTAATTTTGTGACTTCGGGATTTCGTGGATTCTTACTTCTTTCCAATAATCGCCGAAGTGGTGAAGCTCTAGAGTATCGAAGCTGACATAACACCCCCACCTTAGCAGGGTCTTTTTGACCTTCTGGTCTTTGGATATTCCTATTCCCTTGAGCCGAAATGGCTCCTTAATTCCTTTGGAACCTTCAATGCATATAAAACCACAGGTCCTTCTAGAATTTATGCCCGCGTGAACCTCTACTCCATGTGACCACTGGCGTGACCACTAACTTAATGTTAAGAACCAAATATCAATATAGCATAGAAAAACCTCAGAAAAAGTACTCAACTCCTTGAAAAAAAAATAATTTCAGATAATAATCCTCTTCAAGGGGGAAACCTCCTTTTACCCCAGTTAAATGTTGAAGTACAAGATGATTCAAAATGAAAATGTCTCCTTGGTATATATAGGAGACTAGGAGGTATAATTACAACTAATGGCCTAAAGCCAACATAAATAAAATAACATTACTAATATAATATGCCCCAATTAAGGGGTAATGAGCCAATATTAGGGCTTAACATGCCCCTCCCCTTGAGACAAGTGTTGT
>JASDQU010014731.1:155651-170615 GCA_032191745.1 Picea mariana | reverse complement strand
CTTGTGTGCAGCAACTTGTGAAGTTGTTTGGTTAAGAAGACTTCTTCAAGATGTTGGAGAAGAACAAAAGGAACCTACGATGATCAGTTGTGATAATCAAAGTTCAATCAATATTGCGAAGAATCTGATTTTTCATGCAAGGACAAAGCATGTTGAAGCTCAGTATCATTTTGTTCGAGAAAAGTTGCAGTCAAATGAAATAACTCTTGTGTATGGTAATACTAGTGAAAATGATGCTGATATTTTCACTAAGCCTCTTGGAAAGATTAAGTTTGAACTGTTTAGGGAGATGTTAGATGTAGAAGTCAATCCATTCTCCATTAAGCGAGAGACTTGGAAATAATGGAGAAAGCGCCAGTTGTAAGCACCAGTTATAAGCTTCAGTTGTGAGAGTTAGTTGTAGGCGTGTTAAGAGTCAGTTTTTAGTTAAGAGTCTAGTTGTCTTTGGTTTGCATGTAACCGACTCGGTAGAGTCTTTTCCTATATAAAGATGTAATCCATCTTCATTGAAAAATAGAGAAGTGAGCATAGCCTCACCGTGTTGTTTGCCTCGTATATTTTATCTAAAGAAGCTCTGATCGATCGGGCCAAGCGACATGAAAAGAGAGAATGGTGTCTCCGTTGTTGCTGTTGCTGCTTCCTCTGTAACCCCAACCTTCCCACGCTAATCAAAGACTGGAAGGACACATTTGATGGCCTCTTTAAAGAGCTTGAAAGGTGTTTTTCGATACACGCCAATGCTCAGCAGATCATGTCCGCTGCAGCCCCTCAGGCAGACCTGCTTCTTCAACCTATGCCTGAATCCGGCTTCATAGGCTTGGGCATTCGAGCTGCTCAGGATTGGCTGCAGACATGGCTCACTGCACCTGATTGCCAGGCTCGTGTGATCGACGTGTATGGCATGGCGGGCATTGGCAAGACGTCTTTGCTCCAAGTCATCTACAACACCTACAAGGAGGAGGTTAGCAGTATCTTTGATGTCGTTATTTGGTTTACTGTTTCTCAGAACTTTCAGATTAAGGAGTTGCAGGCTTCTATTGCTAAGGGACTGAAATTAAATCTGGAGGAAACTTCTACTATTGAAGAAAGGAAGATGAGATTGTATGCAGCTCTCCCAAAGAAGAGATTTCTTCTAGTATTGGATGACGTGTGGAGTCGAATCAATCTGAGAGATGAAGTGGGCGTTCGATTTAGCGCTGATAATCGTAGCAAAATCATAATCTCCAGTCGCAGCAAAGATGTGATAGGAGGTATGGGGGCGCTTGAGTATTCCATGAACATACATCCCTTGTCCACAGAGGAAGGCCGTGAGTTATTTAGAAGAGGAGCTTTTACAAATGGGGTTGTTCGTGAGAGTAACATAGACGAGGCTATAGCCAGAGATATTGCCACGGAGTGCCAAGGTTTACCGTTGGCCATAAATGTAGTAGCTGCAGCGATGAGTTGCAAAAAGACGAATGATGAGTGGAGTCGTGCTTTGACAATGATGAGAAATGCAGATCCATCCTTCCCAACTACTCACAGGACCATTGATGCAGAGCTCTATCAACGGTGAAGATGGAGTTATAACGATTTGTCCGATCGTAATCTACAGATTTGTTTTCTATATTGTGCTTTGTTTCCCGAGGATGCATGCATTCGTGTGGAGCCTCTCGTGCATTTATGGACTGCAGAAGGGTTGATCACTCAAAGAGGGACAACTTATTTAATGGATATTGGGCGCGAGTACATAGATCTACTAGTAAGCAGGTGTTTGGTTCAGTGTGCAGACAGGCCTGGTTTTAAACAACAGAGTTTAAGGGTTCATGATGTTCTTCGGGACATGGCAATTTATGTAGGTCAAAGGGAGGAAAACTGGTTATTTGCAGCGGGGCAACATCTAGAAGATTTCCCTAGTCAAGAACAGACTCTCGATTGCAAAAGAATATCAATTTTTGGAAATGATATTCATGATCTACCTATGGATTTTAGATGCCCAAAACTTGTGAGTTTGGTTTTATCCTACAATAAAAATTTGATAGAGGTTCCAGATGGATTTCTCTCAAACCTCACGTCTCTCAGGGTTCTCGATCTCTCGAAAACCTCAATAAGTTCATTGCCAACATCACTAGGGAAACTAGGACAGCTTGAACTTCTAGACTTGTACTCTTGCACCTCCCTTAAGGATTTATGAGAGCATATGCAATCTTCATGGTCTCCAATTTTTGAATCTTGGACACTGTTACGAGCTACAATCACTGCCCTCTATGATAGGACAGCTTAAAAATATGAAACATCTGAGTTTATACTCTTGTAAGTGTTTAATGGCCATTCCACATGCCATCTTTCAACTCACTTCATTGAACCAACTGATCTTGCCATTGGAATCTAGTTGTTATGCAGAGGATCTCGCAAAGCTCTCAAACTTGAGGGAGCTCCGTGTTGCTATAAAGCCATAGATTGAAGTGGGTACAATGGGTCCTTGGTTAGATATGAGAAACTTGTATTTACAATTTAACCATGAAGCAGATACAAATAGAGGTGATGTAGAAGAGGATATTCTTTCCGAGAGCATCAAGTCTATGAAGAAGTTGGAGACTTTGTTTTTAATGAATTATCACGGGGTAAATTTACCAAATTCCATTGGTGAGTTTCAAAATTTGAGGTCCTTATGTCTTACGTCATGTGACCAACTAAAGGAGTTCCCTAAGTTCCCTACCTTGGAGATTGGGAGTGAAAGTACACATGGTATCTTTCCAATGTTAGAGAACATGGAACTCAGAGATTTAGCTAAGTTAGAGAGTATTATAAGCTTATCAAATATGTGGAATGAAGGAATAATGTTCAAACTTGAAAGTTTGCACATGGAAAATTGTTTTTTCGCAGACAAATTGTTATTGACAGTGGAGAAGTTGTCCAATTTGACACAAGTGGTCATAGGTTCTTGCAATGAGTTGATGAAATTGGACTTGAGTAGTGGAGGTTTTCCAATGCTGACTTATTTGTCTCTATACTCTCTGACCAAGTTAGAGAGCATGACAGGACCATTTGGTACATGGAATGAAGAAACATTGCCCAAACTTCAAGTATTGAACATAACAGATTGTCCATTGTTAAGGAGATTGCCATTGGGAATGGAGAAACTACTTTGCCTAAAAATAATTAGAGGAAAATTAGCATGGTGGGATCAAATCATTTGGGAAGATGAGTTCATGAAAAATAGACTTTTTCGACATTTTAGGGTATCAGAAGTCATTGAGAATGGAGAAACTACTTTGGATGAAAATAATTGGAGGAGAATTAGCATGGTGGAACCAAATCATCTGGGAAGATGAGTTCATCAAAAATAGCCTTTTTCAACATTGTATTAGAGATGATAGCTTTATAAAAACTTAGAACTTGTATATTTTGATGAAGATAATGATGGTGAGCATATAAAAAACAGTCTTTCTCATCATTTTAGGGTATCAGAAATGATACCATTATAAAATTTACAACTTATATATTTTGATGACAATTATGATGGCTATTATGGATATTTTGATTTATTAGATTTTAAAAGAATGATAAAAAATTATTTGATTTTTTTAACATTTTATTTTGTTTATTTTGTTGAGAAAGTTAAAAAAGAAAATTTTCAATATGCATCTGGATTTAAAGAAATTTTTCATCTTCAAACATCTATTCCCACTCCAACAATGCGAACAAGAATGATCAACTCCACCTATCTGTGGATTGCGAATACAAGTTAAGCAGGTATGGAGAGATATTCAGATCAAATTTGTTTGGAAGATCTCGGATTGTTGTGTCCGTGGATCCAGAATTCAACAAACATGTCCTGCAACACGAAGGCAGGCAGTTTCAAGCCAACTATCCCAAACCTCTTCGAAATCTCATCGGCAAATTTGGTTTACTTTCGGTGCACGGAGATCTCCAGAAGAAGCTCCACGGGACGGCTGTAAATTTGCTGAGGTTTGAGAGGCTGAGTGTGGATTTCATGGAGGACATACAGAACCTTCTGCACATCACCTTGGCCAAATGGCAAGCCAAGAGGGATATCCATCTTCAAGAGGAGTGCCATCAGGTCAGCAACATCAGCCAAACAGCCCAACATTCAATATTAATGAGTTTTGGTAGTTTTTTAGATTTATTTGTTTATATAATTGTATAGATCTATGCTATTTTCCTTTTAGCATAAAAGTTTGGTTTAAGGAATTATCCTGATGCTGGAGATTTGTGAGGCGTTTGGCCATTTCTCCTATGCTCTCGTCTCCGTTCCCATCAGAATCCCGGGTACCGCGTACGCTAGAGGATTTAAGGTGCACAAAAGCCTCATTAATTGTCATTAATTTTTCATTTGATTTTATTGATTATTCATTTGATTTTATTGATTATTCATTTGATTTGTTCTTATGGGATGAGTAATAGCTAGTTCTGCTGCAGGCCAGGGAATTTCCGATAAAAAAGATTTACGAGGGTATAGAGGACAGAAGGAAGCATCCACAAGTTGTCAGTCATGACTTGTTAACAAAACTCTTAAAGGAAGACTAGCTTTCAGAAGAAGTTATAGCAGATTTTATACTATTCCTGCTCTTTTCTGTTCACGAGACCTCGTCCAGATCCATGTCATTCTCTATCAAATTTCTCACGGACTGTCCCAAAGCATATCAGGAATTGAAGGTGTGTGAGTGTATAGCTGCTGCAAATGTCTATAATAAATAGAAGCATCCCATTCCTTTTTTTTTAGTGTTGATACATTAATATTGTACTGGACTGATGGTGGAAAATGCATCGCACAGGCTGAGCACCAGGATCTGTTAAAGAAAAAGGGAAATCTAAGAAACGAAATGCTCACTTAGGATGATTACCAGTCAATGAAATTCACCCAATGTGTATGTAATTAACTGCCTGTTGATAACTGCTCAATCTGCTTTTTCTTAATGCAAATTTCTCAAATTTACAGTTAATTTAAACATTTTAATTTTTTTATATTTTTTATTAATTTTATTTAAAATTATGTAAAAGAATTATTTGAATTACAGATATTATATTGTTGAGATTACATAATATACAAAATTTTTAAGTGAAACTCATGTATTTAAAAACAATTTAAATAATAAAAAAATGCAATTTCATCAACACTCTGGAATCATAATTATCAAATCTAAAAATGAAATTTTTAAAATATTGTAAATTGCAAATTTTATAGATGAATTTAATTTCATTAAATTTTTTTATTACATTTGAATCATATAATTTTATTTAAACAACTTATTTCTACAATTAAAAAAAAAAAAATTTAAAGTTATTTATTTTAAAATAAAATTATAGATTTATGATGGCATAAATGAAGTTAATACCTTTTGAAACCCTATTGCTTTTGGACTCATTCTATTTGTCTCATTCAATTTCACCAAACAGCCAAACAAAACCAATTTTTACAGGATTCATGGATTTTTCACAATTCATCTGCCCCTTATTTTGCCAATGAGTAAAAAGATTGACCAGTTATCCTTTGCCAAAGAGTAAAAGATTGACCTGTTATCCTAATCCTAAAGGAATAAAACGTTGACCGATTATCCTATTCCTAATCTATATATTCCTAAATCCTTACCAGCTTCATTCTTTAATTTTTACAATACAAGCAATAGCAGTGTACACATGACTGATCATGTTTGTATTTGTTCAATTCCCAGGTCATAAATGAAACCCTCGGCAACTTTGGTCCAGGGGTTTTCAGAGAAGCAAAAGAAGACATTAAAACCAAAGGTACCCAATAATATTTTTTCCTCTGCAATGGTTAGCTCATCTTTATACCCTGGTTATGATATTTACTACAACATTCTCATTATTATAAACTTGTGTTTTCAGGAGGTTTTGTGATTCCAAGAGGATGGACAGTGTATGTGTTTCTGACTGGCACCCATCTGGACAACAAGTATCATTCTTCTGCTCTCACGTTTGACCCATGGTGTTGGCAACAACATCTGCAAGATCAAGTAATTAATTAGCATGAAATCGACAACTTCATGTTTTTAGGAACCCAAATTCTGTTAGTAATCTTTTGTGTCTAATTTAGTTCAAGATTTTATCTTGCAGAAGCTCTCAAAGAACCCCAGTTTATGCCTTTTGGAGGAGGTGCCAGGCTCTGTCCAGGAATGCATCTGGCAAAACTTGAGTTGGCTTTCTTTCTTCATAACTTTGTCACCAAATTCAGGTCCTTGTTTTCCTTCTTTATACTTCATTCAGAACATGAGAAATAAGACAGTTTTCTAGCAATATAGCTCCTGATTAATCTGGACCAACTTCTAAAAGTATTTTGAGGAGAAAAGCAAACAATACAAAATAATGTAGCATCAACTAGCAAGGAGAGTTTCTGACTATATGAATTTATTTATGCTTTATCACAGTCAAATCAAATGAGTTGAATCTGTTAAAATTGTGTTTTAACTAGCAAGGAGAGTTTCTGAGTATATGAATTTATTTATGCTTTATCACAGTCAAATCAAATGAGTTGAATCTGCTAAAATTGTGTTTTATATGTACAGATGGGAGGCACTGCAGCATGATAAGATCTCGTACTTTCCTTTTCCTCGCTTGATTAAAGGCCTTCCAATCCGTCTACATCTTCGAGAACGACAGGACGAGTAATCTCTGTAGAGTAGGATTTATTTCATGGAGGATTGAGTATTAAAACTACTATATATATTTGAAGGATAAAACAATAGGCACACTGTGGACACAAGTCCCAGTTTTAATCGCATATGTTAGTGAGTAGATTTCAGGGATATTTATATGGCTTTCCATCTATATCAAAGCCTCAAGAATAGTTTTCCTCTTTGATTTTTAGAGAGGAAAACCAACAAAATTGCTAAGTGACATTTTTTTATCTATGAAATTTATAAATATAATATAAATGAATTATTTTGATGTATATTATTTTTTTAAAATTTTTTAAAATTTGTTGGAATGTTATGAATTAACAAGTTATTAAGTTAAATTTTAATTTTATAATTTTGGTTAATTTTTATGAATTAACAAGTTATTAATTCCAGTTATATTATAAATATTTTAAAATTTAAATTTAATAAGGGAAATTATAAAAAAAAAAAACTTTTCATTTTTTATATGAATGATTTATGATTTAGGAACATCCTTAACATCTCTCAAGTAAAAGCTATTCCACATATTTTTATGGAGAAAAATAAATCAACACTTTATTACTACAATGCATATAAAACCATATTATTTTGAAATTACTCTTTTTGTTCAAATAAGTGGCATGCTTGGCAAAGAAAAGTGGTTGGTGTAGATGGATGTTAAAAAGATTTCGTACATTTATAGATGAGTATTAAAAATATTTTTTATATATTTTGGAAGTATTGATGGTGATTTGGGGAAAAAAATATAATTTTCTCGTCACTTTTTTAGGTGCTTAAAAAAGAGTACAAATCTTTAGATGCTTAATGTATATGTCATTTTTTACCTTTTAAAAAAAATCATTTATTTATTTTTTCTTTTCTTTTTAACCTCATGCCACCCATTCACAATGGCTACATGTAAATCAAAAGGTGGTAAATCATGAATCAAAGTGGGGTTTATGTCCTTATCAAAATCATAGGAGGAGTTAGTTTCATGAAATTGTTTTGTTCCCTAGGAGGGATGAAAGGTACAACTATCCTTGAGAAGGAAATCCTATCTAGGCCTTTTGATATATCCTCTGAGACATGGTAGGATTTCATAATCAACACTTTTGGACAAGCAGTACTAACCTTCTTTGAATATGTTGTTTATTGATTTTTGTCATCCTTTCCCCATTTTCATCTAGCGTAAATGTCCAACCTTTTGATTTAGATATACTCCATTTTTTGCATGAAGGATGAACTTGTGCACGAGGACAAGAATATCGTAGATGTCCTGGAATATGACAAATCCTGCACCAAAATGTTGTATTATCATAATTCACGACTCGAGTTCATCTAAAACTTTTTCATTTGAGAATCATTTTGTTTGGAAGACCCTTAGGTCGATCTCAACACAAAGGTGAGAGTATGTGCATAATCCTACGATAGGTCTCTCAAATTTTATGTAACTACCAAAGTATTCCTAATAGCCTTCATAACTGATATCTATGCCATAAATATAACAAAAAAATTGGGAGACAAGTCCAATCTAGCATCCAAGTAATTGACATATGTGTTGACATAAAGCTTGGATCAAATTATGGGAACCAAGGAGTTATAAAAAGTCACATTATTCCCCAAAACCACTCAATTTTTTTTCCAAAGTAAACATGATAAAAAAAATGAGTTATAAAAAAATCTTTGCAAGAGAGGATATCACAATTCTTTGTCCAACTTGAGGAGATCCATTAGTATAAATTCGATGAAGGAGGCCAATAACCATCAAATCTTCAAGTAACAACATTTGATTCATAAATTTGATATAGTTGAGTGACCTTCAATGTTGTGATCTCCATCGATAGCTCATCTTCCACTTTATCTACTATATAAGCATTAGGTAGAGGAGGAGTTGAACAACTGTAGTGGAAGTTTTTTTTACTACATCTTTAAAGGAAACTGACTTTGAAGTTGAAAATACCCTAGGTCCCATCGCTCCTCCCCGTAATCATAATACCAAATGGATAGTTAAATATTTGCATAAGTTATAGTCAGACAACAAAGATTGGTCTTCCAGTTCTTTACCCTAAAAATGAGACATTGTTGGTCCATAAGAACTCCATGCAAGAACTCCAATTGCTCTTTAAATTTTCCACATAATCGTTTGAACTCACTCACAAAAATATGGTATCGAAAATGAGAGACTTTACCATCATATAAAATCTATCCTTTATAACAACTATATCAACAAATACTTGTCGAGCAAGCATTTCATCAAACACTTAGCATTCAAGTGATTTAACAAACACTTTTTGGGTAGGCATTTTATCAAACACTTGGAATTCAAATGTTTTGTCAAACATTTGGCATGCATGGATTTCATCAAAAACTTGATGTGTAGACTGTTAGACAAATATTCAAAATTTATATGGAACTGAACTCGCTAAACTTATAGTTTGCCAACATTCTTGATCACAATAGACATAACCACAACTTCATTAGGAAGAAATTCATTTTTTCTTTCATCATTTTCATTTTCCTCCAATGTACTTGGTTTGTTTGCTTTTGACTTATACTCCATGCAAGAATTCATCATCTGGCCTTTGTAACTCGCACAATTCTCAATCATCACATCCAACTCCCATAAGGCAACACCATTCCATTTGGTGATTTCACAATATTTGGGGATGTGCATCCCAAGGGGAGTGATTTTAATGGGTCCCTCCAAATTATCTACCACCATCATCTCTACATCCTTCGATGCCAACACTCTCTCATTAGCATGCTCCATTTTCTCATCTTATTACTCAGGAAGGAGAGAAAACTATCTGGTAGCATGTGCACTTCAAACTTGACCTATTGATGATGATGAATATTGCTCATTGACACCAATTTTGATTTATGGGATTTATAAATATAAATTAATTACTTTGATTTATCATGTTATTTCTATGAATTTTTGGAGTTTTGTTCGATCTTTATGAGTTAAAAAGTTATTAGGTTCTATTATATTACAATCTTTTTAAAAGCTATATCTAATATCTTTGTAGATTGAAGACTATAAGAGAAAATTCTTTTCATTCTCTACATGATTCATGATGTAGGATCATCTCAAAAGTAGAAGCTTTCTCACATCTTCAATTCTTCTTGAAGTTAATTTTTTGCTTTGTTTTGTGTGTTGAATGAATCTACAGACTTTACAAGATTGGAGGAAGTAAGGACCATGGAGACTGTCTCCAAGTTATTCACTCGTAGAAACAAAATGATAAATCAAAGTAATTAATTTAATTTTATGGGTCCATTGGACCAAAATTGATCTCAATGGACAATCATCACCATCATCAATAATAAGAATCACTACTCCTACTTTGCATGATCAGGCATCTTCCTATGCTCCTAAGAAGCAATCGCAGGGTTGTTTTGCTCCTTCTATCGGGAGTGCATTTCTTGCGACTACTAGGTAGTTGAAGTTTATCATTGAGCCTAATTCCTCTTGATTAGTTTTCATGTAGTCTACGATGAATATTTCCTTTAAGGATTCATAGATTCAATCCAAGTTGAAGGGGGGTGGATCTTCCCATGGGGAAATGTTGATGACCTCTTCTTCCCCTAGTGCCACATTAACTCTATGTGGAGAAGATATATGTCTTTGATATTCTGTTAGACATGGACTAGGTTGAACTAGAGATCATCCATCTCAAGGAGCACAATGATATATGAAGGTTTAATGTTTTGTAGCCTTCATTAAAGTAGCTTTAGGTGAATCCATGAACTAAAGTCACACTTTTTGGAAAGGTAGGAAGATGAAAAATGGGATCAAACCCTCAATCAAGGTAATTTTCAAGCACTCAATTGAGCTCCTAAGACCTTAATCGAGTGTTTAAATCAACCCTCAATCAAGGTTTTTTTTTAATCCAACACACCCTTAATCGAGGTGTTGATGAGGGTTAATTAAAACCTCAATATTTGAGGTCATACCTCAATCAAACATGAATATATTGATTGATATTTCAACCTCGATCAAGGTCAAAAACTCAATTGAGATCCTTAATTTTTATTAAAAGAAGTTAAACAGGCCAAAAAGGCCTTATTTCATTTGCATAGTTACAAAGTCTATAGATTTCCTCAATCTAGCATTTGAGAGCATTTGAGACTATTTGAGATCACCATAGTGTTTGAGATCACCACATCCAAAGCTCAATCCAGTGTCTACTTTGGCCATGTTTTCTACATGATGGCATTTGAATAGATAGATAGGTGGTTTCTTAATCAAGAAGAAATGTGTAGTGATTTGGCAACTCGAATGAAGGAGACACAGTTGCACGGCGATAGATCTTGTCTGTTTTGTTTTTTATTTTCGTCCCCAAAGGTTAGGTATTCAAGGGTTCTACAGACAAGGGTTTTCCCTGTGCTATAGCTCTCTGATATACATGCGGGGTCCAACAATAATACTCAGCCCAATATCTCAGGGCACCAACTAAGGAGGCTAGACCATGCCCTTAGCAGTACTACTCGACTACCCAGGTACTAGAGAGTATCTTCCCGAGTGTTTTTCTCGGTGGCACTATAGCAGTCAGGCGACCGATCGGTTTATCTAAAGAGGGCTTCAGGAAATCTAGGCCAATCTGTATACATATGTTGTCTGATGCGCTACCACTAGAAGGGGTACCAACATGGGTTACAAGGGTGGCCAACAGATGTGCGCTTAAGTACCACTTGTATTTCCTGCGTGTATGAATCTACGACCACGGGTTTATGCACATAACAACAGATCTCTGTAGCTTAAAGACGTTGGAATATGTTTCTACCCTGGAAAAAAATTAACCCATAATTTTCTGCCGAGGAAAGTGCTTTGATACCCCTTGTAATATTCCAGATATAAAAGTATGCAGAACATAAATAAAATGCTACAAATAGCAGATGAACAACAATATAACCAAAACAACACCACAATAATACCAAATGATATCAGAATAACACCATAAATAACACTTTGATTACTGAGAGCAATGTTCACTTACCTTTTTGAGGGGGCAACCTTCAACAGAGCAAAGCTCTATTACAATAATATCCAAGACAAAATTTCTCATACCCTCGACTCCTATTTCTGTATATGCGCATTTTGGCTTCTGTATATGCGCATTTACAGAAGGAAAAAATGTGCATATACATAAGCTAAAATGCGCATATACGAAAGAGAGGTATATGTGCATTTTGGCTTTTGTATATGCACATTTACGGAAGCCAAAATGCGCATATACATAAGCTCTATATACGGAAGAGAGCTTTCGTATATGCACATTTATGGAAGGAAATAATGTGCATATACGAAAGAGAGCTTCCGTATATGCGCATTTATGGAAGGAAATAATACGCATATATAGAAGCCAAAATGCGCATTTATGGAAGCTATCTTCCATATATGCGCATTCTATCTTCCGTATATGTGTATTTTGGCTTTCATAAATGCGCATATATGGAAGCCAAAATGTGCATATATGAAAGAGAGCTTCTGTATATGTGCATTTTGGCTTCCGTAAATGTGCATATACGGAAAACAAAATGTACATATACGGAAGAGAGCTTCCATAAATGCGTATTTTTTGTATTCCGTAAATGCGCATTTTTTTCTTCCGTAAATGTGCATATACAAAATCTCTCTTCCGTATATGCGCATTTTGGTTTTCGTAAATGCACATTTTGGCTTCCGCATATGCACATTTATGGAAGCCAAAATGCGCATATATGCAAGAGATATTTACGAAATCTCTCTTCCGTAAATGTGCATTTTGGCTTCCGTATATGCGCATTTTTTCCTTTCGTAAATGCGCATATATGGAAGCTCTCTTCCGTATATGCGCATTTTGTCTTTTGTATATGCGCATCTACGGAAGCCATAATGCGCATATATGGAATCTCTCTTCCGTATATGCGCATTTTGGTTTTTGTAAATGTGCATATACATAAGCCAAAATGCACATATATGGAATCTCTCTTCCGTATATGTGCATTTTGGCTTTCGTATATGCGCATTTTTTCCTTCCGTAAATGCGCATATACGGAAGCCAAAATGCGCATATATGAAAGACAGCTTTAGTATATGCACATTTTGGATTCCGTATATACGCATTTATAGAATCCAAAATGCGCATATACGGAAGCTATTTATGGAAGCCAAAATGTGCATATACGGAAGCCAAAATGTGCATCAACCTCTTCTTGCATGATTTTTTTCTCTATGTATCTCTTGTGTCTCCCTCTCCCAATTTCTCGTGTGATCCCATTATTTTCTTCTGCACAATGGGATCACATAAGAGATACACTCATGCAAGAAGTGGTTGATGCGCAGAAGAGAATGGGAAAGTGGTGAATGATTCTAGTAGCAACAAAAAACTTGGGAGAGTTGGTGAGTTGTAGACTCACAGTAGATGGTGCGATGAACTGAGGAGTTCAGTTGCATAAATATGATAAAGAGGAGAAACTGGAAAGATTTCCTTGAAGAAAATATGAAGCTTGTCCAAATTATTGATGATCACCTTGAAACGGAGAAGACTCGGATCCTAGCCAGAGCAAATTGGGGAAACTACAACTTGGTTCTAACTGACAAAAACCAACACCGGTAAGGGGAGGTCACCGAGGGGTTGTATAGTAGAGAAGGGGATCATTTATGCAGAGGAAGTCTAGTTGGAGAGATACATGATAAACCCGTGGAATCCCTGAGCTCAGTGGGAAGGGGGAAACTTCTGCTATTGTCGACGGAGGAAGAAGAGTAACCTTTCTAGATCATTCTGAGTTGGAAACCAACTAAATCATTCCCTTGTGATATCATGGCTTGGCACGGGGGAGGGGTGGGTGTATTGTAGGAAGGAAATGTGTAGTATGGCCTAAGGTTGGGAGGAAAGGCTTCCTTTGTCAGTCAGTTGGTTGTTGACATTTTCCTTGAACAAATAAGTGTCTAACCTGACTAGTTTGAAGCGTGACAATGATGTAAATGTGGGTTTTTGGCTTAATGGGAAAATATGAATGCATGTAAATGATGAATTGAAATCCTGAGTAAAATGGAATATGATTGTGTGCCTTCACTATTTAGATGTTTTAAATCATGAAGTTGCGTCAAGTCGGGATGGTCTACGTCCTTGAAAATATTGAGGCTTAGGAGAAAGTTTGCAAGATTTGGACAAAATCTTCATTCGGGAAGGGACAGGGGTACCCTGGTATCTGAAAGGTCGTAGTGAGGATTTGAGAGCCTTATTCCCTATAAAGAGTCACATGTCTTAGGTGGAAATCTCGCAGAACATGCAAACCTTCACCCAAGTACCAGATGAAATGCCTTAGCTTGTTTAAACCTGGATTCCCCAAAGTTCCTAGAATTTTGGTAGAACCTTAGGAAAGACCAGAGAAGGAAGTATGAAAAGTTTAAGTCTAGATTCAAACTGTTACCCTCAAGGAAAATTGTGTTTAATATAGGTGGGTCTTCGAGAGCTAGGATTTCTCCTGCTCTCCCTCCACAGTCGGGCATTCGAAAGAGGCCATGGAAGATTAATAAAAAAACTCAGGAAGATGGTGTTGGGGGCAGATGTGGGTTTGGAGGAGACCCGCAGACTCGCTTTATGTGGACTGGTGGGATGTCTTTCCTATGCCTATTTGGCTACTGATCACTTTGCTGATTGGATGGCGAGAACTTGGATTCCTATTCTTGGGTACAAGCTAGAACTCCATTTTCTTACAAAGGGTTGGATGGGTTTTTTTTGTAAAAGTCTGGAGGATGCTACTCTTCTCTTAAACAGTCCTTGGGTTTTGGGAGGATGTAAGTTGATGTTAAAAGGATGGAGGGTTCCCTTTGATCCACTGACAAAATACTTCCATCATAGGCATTTATGGGTCCTCCTTCCTGGGTTACCGATACATTTCTGGAATGAGGGGGCTATGAGGGCTATCAGTGAAGCCTTGGGTCGTCTTACAACACTTGTCTCAACAAGTATGCATTGATTTATAATTTTTTAACAATTTTTTTATTTTTACGAAAACACAAACACTTAATATATAAATTGTATCATGGCTATGAATCTTCCCAAATCAAATTCAAAAATAATTACAAGTTTACCAAGATTTTGTAAAATTTGTTGTATCTTAGCTACGAATCTTCCCAAATCAAACTCCAAGACAATTACAAGTTTACCAAGATTTTGTAAAATTAAGCAAATTTTACAATTTTTATTAAAATAAACATTTATGATGCAATACTCTTATTAACACTATTAAATCATTTTCCGGTTTTATTATTAATTTTATAATTAAAAAATTAAATTTCAATTTGTATTTTATATATATATATATATATATATATATATATATATATATATAT
>JASDQU010014731.1:92008-105195 GCA_032191745.1 Picea mariana | reverse complement strand
ATTGCACAGAGTTAACCACGATATGTTGATGCAAATTCATACAGAAGATAAACCCATTTAAATTATAACATTAGAGCACACGATAATTAAAAAATCCAGTGAAGGACACTTATCTCCTATGAAAGGTCACCAACTACATGTAGGATCCGGATGTTCCTCCCAACCATAGACTCTACCACTCATAATATTTCAGTGAAAGGTCACCCTCAAGCTAGGCTTAAACTCCACAAGAAAAAGGGTTCCTAAATCCAAACTATGGTTTGATATTAAGCAAAATACTTGGTCCAAGGTGTCAACTGCTGCAACTAACCTACAGTCCCTCATTCCCCATATGCATATCCCACCCCAAGAAGTTTTCCCCTTCTCTTCTCAATTTTCCTTTGGCTGCCCCACTTCCCTTCCGGGGCTTCAGAAACGGGATGGAAAGGAAGTCGCAGATCCCTGTATGTAATGCCCAGCGCACCATATAATAATTACTAGCAAACTCTCACCTATAGAGAGTGTTCACGGGCATGAAAACCCACCTCTTCAATAGTAAACAAGCCTTCCTAAGAACATGGTTAAGAAAATGACAATAAGTTACATCAAAATACATATTCCTTCGTAGAGGAAATCCATCTGAATGATTCTCGAATGAGTGACGCCCCTGAATTACACTAAGGCTAGCAATATATATTACATGCCTTCAACTCGACAGTTGTCACCTTTAGAAGTATCTTTAGCCACTTGGTGACTTGGTCCCTACCCTATGGAACTTAGGATAAATACATATCCATAAATTAAACTTCCGGAAATATTAATAAAATATTCCCTTGACTTAAGCTTCCCCTTTTTCCTTTTCCATGGAGTTTATCCCCCATCTCATTTTCATCTGAGTTGAGTCTGCGCATAGTGATGTGATTATATTAACAATATTTAGGGTGATTACATTTACTATACAAGCATATTGGCCTTTTGCATCCTGGCTCACCAACCTTAAAACACAAGCATATATACAAAGGCTCTTTGGCCTCAAAACTGCACACTTAATTCGATGTATGAAAAACTCTGGGATGTGCACAGACTTCCTTTGGCGTGCCATCCTCACATGGTTACACAAGTGCATGCTACACTATAAAATGTGTGCATTCTTTCTTTGATGAACAACCCTCGTGCAATCACCAAACTATGGAATGTGTGCACAAAACTAAATCCAACATTTATATTTACATTTACATTTGGGGTTTGGCCTAGGGGTATTACATAACTAGTGGTTCCCTAAATATATCTAAGGATGTGCTTGGAATTTTTCCATTATATCTCATGTGGCTCCTGCATGTACCTAGAAACTTCCCCTATTGCATATGAAATATCAAGTTAGGTGTGGGTGAGATATAAGAGGCTCCCAACTAGTTGTCAATACAAAGTGTTTTCCATCAATGGTGTATCCCTGCCATCCTCAAGCCTTATCCTGGACAAGAAGAGTGTGGTTGCAGACTTGTAGTCGATCATGTGAAATATAGCCAAGAGATACCTAGCATTCTTAGTATGAGAGAAATTGATTCTTGAAGCATCTTGGTTGATCTCAAAACCAAGGAAAAATTGAAGTGGACCCATGTCGATCACAGAGAACTTGTCATGTGAAGTTTCTTTGACGAAAACAATTGTTGAGGCAAAACTACCTGTGATCAAGAGATCATCTACATATATAACTAATATCAACAGAGCGTCATAAATCCTCAACATATAAATATTTGGATGTGATTTACATCTAGTGAAAGTGTTAGAAAGTAAATAAGATTCTATTTTATCCTAAGTTGCATGAAACATGAAAACGTCTAGAATTTTTTGAAATAGGGATGTTTGGAAACACGACCCCCTCAAAATGGGTACTATATATACATATATATATATATAGATAGATAGATAGATAGATAGATAGATAGTTATAGTTATAGTTATATTTATAGTTATAAAAAAAAAATTTAATAACACATTATCTTGCAAGAAAAAAAGAATGATACACATAAATGTCATTTTAGAAGGAAAACCATGTCTATACATGAAAGGACATGTGGCACACAATTATATGAGTAATGACTTGCATGAGGATACTTGGATACAATGATGGACTAACATCTTTTTAGAGAGTGCACCATCCTATAGGAGAGGCATTAAACCCTAGGAGAATCATTTCTCGAGAGTGTTTCATCATGGGGGTTGGATAAATCATAGTATGACACTTGTACATCCTTGTATTGTAGAGAGAAATTTTACCATAACTGGATCGGTCAACCCAAAAAATGTTAATTTGTGGACATTGACATACATAGAGGGTTTGGTGCTCTTGATTAAATGCCAGTTCCATACCCTCATACATGATACAATATAGTGGAAACGTTGTAATCCTGCCAATCTTGAAATCCTAAAAATTGTTTAGTCTATTGAGCTTTGAATGGGACCTAAAATTATAATTTCTCCATATGAAGTCCAATGAGGTTGGAACCACACTCAAACATCCTGAATCAATTAATGGTAATGTTAAAAATTTAAGTAAAATGATGAAAATGAAAGATAATGGAGAAAGATAAAGGAGGGTGGGTGAAATTGTGATGATAGTTGGACATATTTAAAATGTTTATTAGTGGTTAATGAGGAGTTTTTTGCCACCTAAGGGACCCACGACCCACTTGGCCTCTTGGACAGGCCCACAAACCACAAATATTCCATCAAAATTGTTGTCGTACGAGCCAAAAATCCTTGGAAACGTTGTTGATCATGTTGTATGATGTTTCAAAATCAAGAAATGTTATATTGTATGACCAGAGGAATTTCGGCTGCCATGTTTTGTCATTTCGTGGATTTTCTAGTACTGGTATGCCACCTAGAGGGATATTTCCTGTAACTTATATTTTAGCATACCATGCTCTAGGAGCCTACTTGAGGCCATGGAGTGACTTTTTCAATTGACATACTAGAGATGAGTTACATATGCATATCAAAGGCCACACCATGTCAATCCTTCTGAGAGATCCCTGTGAAGAAATTCCTTCTTCACATCCATTTAGTGAGCTTCCCATCCCTTTGATACTGTAATGGAGATATCCAACCAGATCGATTCTATATTTTCTACTAAATAAAATGTCTCATCATAATTGATCTCGTGGACTTGCTTAAATCCTTTGGAAACCAATATTTCCTTGTACCTTCTCACATGTCCATATACTTCCTTCTTGGTCTTGTAGAACCATTTACATCTGAAAATCTTCTGATCATATGGAAGTGGGACTAAGTCCCAATTTTGGTTGTCGATGAGGGAGTTATACTCCTATGTAATCATTGCTTCCTAGAATGGATTCCCTTAAGCCTTTGCATAGGTATAAGGTTCTGAAGCTAGAACCATATAGCAATGCATAGGCATCATTGGTTCGATATTTTTAAGTGTATGAGGTGTCTCCTCAAATCGGTATCTCATCCTCCTCGGATCCGTTGGATCCCCCACAAGGCCACCTACTGCCTGAAGTGTGGAATCAAACCATTTGGGAATATGATGTGGATCATCACCTACATGTTCATCATCTTCTAAATCTGATTCTAAAATTAGATATAACTTTGATCTGAATGGTTGGAGACATCGTATTGAATGTCTAGAACAAGAGGAGGTGTAGACGTCTTTGCATGTGGCTCCTGAGATGCATGCATGGGGATTTCCTCAAACTGGACACTTTGCTCAATGATGAGATTATCTGTTGAGGGATAAATCAACCTATAACCCTTCACACCTTTAGTATATCCCATGAATATGCATGATTTTCTTTGAGGATCCAATGCCTTCCTCTTTTCACAGGGTACATGGGCCCATGCGCATGATCCAAAGATTCAGAAGTGGGTTACTTTTGGTTTGATTATGTTGTATGCCTCAAAAGGTGTCATGTACTTCATTGATCTATGAAGAGATATGTTTTCTATGTGATTAGCATAGTTAAGTGCTTCATTCCAAAGCTTGGAGGGAAGGGACTTTGTATGCATCATGCAACTGACCATCTCTTTAAGAGATCGATTCTTCCTCTTAGCTAACCCATTATATTGAAGTGTATGGGAGTATGTGTTGTAACTATATAGCTTCCTCATCATAGAGATGTTGTACATCCATGTTTACATACTCCCCCCCCCATTATCTATGCGGAGGATTTTGATCTTCTTCCTAAACTATGTATCTACATGCTCTTTGAAATATTTGAGATGCTCAAAAACTTTGGACTTCTACCCGAGAAAATATACCCAAGTGTTNTATTGAAGTGTATGGGAGTATGTGTTGTAACTATATAGCTTCCTCATCATAGAGATGTTGTACATCCATGTTTACATACTCCCCCCCCATTATCTATGCGGAGGATTTTGATCTTCTTCCTAAACTATGTATCTACATGCTCTTTGAAATATTTGAGATGCTCAAAAACTTTGGACTTCTACCCGAGAAAATATACCCAAGTGTTCCTTGAGTAATCATCGATGAATGTAAGAACATACCTTGCCTTGTTTATGGAAGGAGGTTCGGTAAATGAAGATCACATAAAAATCCGACCAGATTCGGTAAATGAAGATCACTTGACTATTTGCAAAAACACATGTGAATATGTTTATTTGTCCATAAACTTCATTAATACTGATGAGTAACTTGAAGAATGATGAGATGACACAATAGAAAATAAAAGAACTCAAATTACATATATGGATGACATAATTCACTTCATCTTCAAATCCTTTTTCCTAGTACAATTGTTCATAATCATCTCAAAATACCAAATAACATTACAACATGGACTTACAGATTCATTCTTGACGACACTCTGAAACTCTGCTGCTCAAACTCAACAACAAAGCTTATATTTAAAATCCTTGTGAAATTATGAGTTCAACGAGTATAAAGTTGACTATATTCTAAATAGGGGTAAAAAAAACCCTTTTTACACGTATAATGAGACTATGGATCTCATACATGAAAAACTAAGATAAGGATTTTACAAATGACCTCTGATCACAAAAAATACTTTAAATTCATGATCCTTGTGGAAAAATGGATCCAATGAGTATAAACTTGCCTACATTTGGACAAAGTGCCTTATGGCATGCAAAACGAGGCAATGCCAACTGTTGGAAGTAGGCCAAAACAAAAAGAAAGGATAATTTGGGAAAGAAGGCATGCACAAGGGAAGCGAAAGCTAGAAGGAAGAGTAGCACACATGCATGCATGGAAGACCTAAAGTCGCTAGGGTTAGGTTTTTTGTAATACATTGCAATGGTTGGTGAGCTAGAAGCGGATATATAGAGATACTTAGAGGCGTTCAGGGAGGATCTTTTGGAAAGGAGATCGTCGGTTGTCAAGAGAGACCGTCTTTTTGTAAGAGAGTAATATCTACTACTGTAAGATGAGATAGACATATCAAGAAACTTGTTGTAACCTTTTTGTAAGATGTTGAGCTCAAGGAAAGTCACGAGGGTGGATATTGAGGGTTAGATTGCAGGCTAAGGAGCCTGGTGCGATCTAGTCCACCTCATAATAGATCTCGACTCGACCGAGAGGAGTTGTAAAGCACATGACGCTGTAATTTTGGAACTACCATAATAAAAGAGCTTAGAGCCAGATCTTTGTGGACATATCCCAGGAGGGGGTGAACCACGATAAAACTTGTGTTATGTGATTGGATGCATGTGTTTTATAACTGTTTACAAGTAGATATTAGTATGCTAAATGAATGAGTTGATTATATTTCATACATAGATCATGAATTGCAGTTTATTGAGTCAATAAGTTAAATAGAACTCTTAGTGCACACTTCCCAGATCCCCACTTAATCCTGGACTGCAAACACTTGAGTATTGCAATCACCCATTAAGACTATCTCCAGTGAGACTGCATTGTGCACTATGTGTGTTGCGTTGCCTTCTAGTTTACCAAGAGGGTCGATGGTTTTAGAGGATTTGTTGGAATCCGAGGAGACATGAAACCTGAGTCAATCGGATTAAAGATATAAACTCAGACATATAAATAGTAACCAACAAATGGTTCCATTGTCATTGGTTGGAACAATATAGGATTGAGTAGATGGGATCTGTTGAAAATTTGTAAGATCTGTGGAAGGCGGGTCAAAAGAAGACCGAATCGGACAATGAGAAGATGAAGAGAATGAGCCACTAGAAGGGGATGTTGAGACCATGGAATCCCACAAAAGAAGAGATCGAAAGATGGTTGAAGACGATGGAGCTGGAGTTTATGCAGAAGGATAACATAAACCCTAGAGTAACACCGCGCAAATACCTTGAGAAGTATGTGTTTATTGATTTACATGAAGTCTTTTTTTGTGATTTTCCACACTTATTACATGAGTGGATATTGAGGTTGAAGGATAACCACGCAACAAACTGGATCCAACAGTTAGAGTGGACCTCAGTTCAGATTGAGCAGTTATAGCAGGTGAACAACAAATTCACCCACGCAGTAGATTTTTGGCTCGGCAATATTGTAGCAGGCTTTATAACAGAATTTGCAGTAGATATAGCGAAGTCGTACAATGAAACGGAGCAAGAATTTCTATGTGGGCCTCGAGGAAGGTATATTATATCCCTATATACTTCTATTAAGATAGTGTTGTATAACAAAGGTGTAATGACAATGGAATCAGACAACTAAACTTCCCTGCGTGCATGGGGGAAAGGGGGAAGAACTGGTAGAAAGAGGAGAAGTGGATAAAAGGGAGAAGGAGGAAGCCTTGGACCCAATCATGATGGATGATGACTAGATCAAGCAGATCATGGAAACAATTGGAAAGACGCGTAGTGGAGTACCCTACCAATACAAGTTGAATACCAAGAAGAGAGTCGTAGCCGCGAGAGAAGGCTTGGAAAGTGATGACGAAGAGGTAGAGGATCTTGGGGCTATGGAGTAGATTGAGGAAACCCTGCATGCAAAATATGAGAGGAAGACGATAGGTAAAATAGCAGGAAGAGAAGACAACAATCCTATCCATATTAATGTTAGTGTGGAACCCATAAACCCATGTGCGACTAATACACCAAATAAAACACCACCATTTAGACAACCAAATTTCGGGAGAAGAGAGACAACATGAAGTACATCTACACAAGGAACAACAACTAGAGGAGCTAGTTCAGGAAGCACTAGTCAAGTATCTACACCACGTGGAGGTAGTAGTTCAACATTCAGGATGGCAGGACATGATGCCACCATCAGGTTACTAGAATTCAAAGGAGAAGCATTGGAGGACCCAAAAAATTATTTTCTTATACGTGAAAAGATCTGGGAAGCAAAACAGATCACAGATGAAGATACTAAAATTGCACAGCTAGCGATTACACTAAGGGATCATGCAATGGATTGGTATATGAGTTTAGCTACAAACAATCCATCAAGGACAACCAGAACGATTGTGGATATCAAGACATTGATGATAAACAAGTTTCAGAAGCCAAGTTCAGAGGATCAGTACATGAACGAGATGATAGAAATTAGATAGAAACCAAGAGAATATGTATGGGGTATTGACCAGAGATTCAAGCAACTGAAAGGAAAATTGAAATATCTCATGATCGATATGCAACACATGCACCTGTTCGTCAATTCATTGCTACCAATATCCATTGCGACAACAAAAGTTTTAGACACAGCAAGAGGCTCTGCAGGCAGCCTTGCAACTTGAAGAAAACCAATATCAGTAGATGGATCCAGCCATCGAAGAGCTGAAGGAGGATTTGAAGAACTTAACATTCCAACTGAACCAGAACAAAAGTAAGGACAAACGAGAAGTCGTTTGGTGTACCACATGCAGAACTGAAGGACATCACAAGAATGAATGTCCAACATTTGCGCAGTATATGGAAATAGGAATGCCAAATACGTTACCAATAGGAGGGATATGGTGTGAAATTTGTAAGAAATCGGGCCACAATCCATATCATTGGCCAATGATACAGAAATACCAGAAAGTTCTGAAGAGTTCATATTGCAGCCTTTGCAAGTTAGTGGGCCACGATGACAAAGATTGTAGAACTATGGATTTTATGCGAGAAAGGACATTATATGAATATAGGGTGCAAGAAGAAATGATGAATGGGAAAGTCGCACCACAGTTTAACCAAGTTCCAACCCCATGCAACACTGCATAGTAACAGTATAATACTATGCAACAATAGTATAATACTACACATCAACCATATAATATCGCATAGCCACATTACAACACAATATCATGTAGTACAATCAGGCGCCTCAGTATAACATGCTGAGAGGAGATCGAGCTAGCTACATAGGTGGAGGATGACCAAGAGGAGGATTTGGAAGAGGTAGAGGACCATTGGTATGTCACAAATGTCAACAACCGGGGCATTATGCAAGAGAATGTCCACTTCCACCAGCAACTTGTATGTATTGTCGCACATTGTACCATGACATGGAAGAATGTCCGACATTACTGGGAAAGATCTAGGAAAAGAGGAATCAAAACAACTAGAATGTGCAATGTATTTTAGTCAAAGAAAGCGAAGAAGGACAAAATATCAACATAGTTACCCATGAAGGAGCTAAAAGAAGAATGATGCAGTCCAACAAGAACCAGTACAACACCAGTGGGTGAAGAAGAACGTCGAACCAAGGAAGAAGTTCGACGCACAGAACATGAAGGTGATATTTAAGCAGGCTAGACAAGAATTTCAGAAGGATGACATTGTGTCAACTTCAACTGCACAATAGACTAAAGAGTCTCCAGAGTACAATATGCCTCCATCGTTGGATCATACTAAAGAAATGAAACTCCTGGGACAAGTAAGTACAATCAAAGTATTTTTGCAATCATGTGTAAAAGTATTGAATGATCCATCATCTGCCAAAATATTGCAAAACATATTAGAAATATGTAGCATAGAGACAGAAGGAAAACTAGAACAAAAAACAGTCAATCACCTACATACAAGGAGAAGAACAAGTAGAGAGTTCAGGATGAATGCTAACATTGGAGATTTCAACATGGGAAATATCATACTGGATCTGGGATCCTAAGTCAATGTGTTACCCAAGAAAACATGGCAATGTATGGGAGAGCCCACATTGGGATATTCACCTGTTCAACTAAAACTAGCAAATCAACACAGAGTTCTACCAATTGGAAGATTTGAAGGAGTAAAAGTAAACCTGGATGGAGTGCACACGAAAGCAGACTTTGAAGTGATTGAAATAGTGAATGGCACAACACCATATCCAACATTTCTTGGCTTGGACTGGGTGTTTGATAATGAGGCCATAATCAATTTAAAGACACAAAAAATGACATTTGAGTCAGGAGAATATCGGTTCATCGCGCCATTAGACCCATTAGAACGGGAAAGGTTTGAAGAACCCACTTGTTTAGACTTAGAGGAAATCAACTAGTTGTACAGAACAACTACGTGCGATGAGGATTACATAAACCCAACTGCATATGGGATACTCAGTTGGCGGGGCATTACTTCATGTGTGACAGACTCAGATACAGGGTTAGAAAACTGGCAACAAAGGCTACATGAAGTTTCCACAAGAAGATGCACAAGAATAGACCATGCAATAAGCTGGGTAGGCATGGAGATAAGGGAACCACCCAGTTTCCACGAAGTGAATGATCTAGAAGAATTCCTAGCACAGTACGAAGATGAAGTTTTAGAAAATCAGAGACTCTTAGCACTTGATATATCACTCAAGGCCACACCTACAATATGGTGGGGCACACACAAGGAAACAATCACAGATTGGTACCAATGTAAGCGATTACTGCGCATAAGGTTTGGTGCAGAACAGAGAAGCAATTAGCAACAGAAGTACGATGGATAGGGGGCACCCGCGGAACACTTGGAGAAGTACAGAGCGTTGTGGAAGATGATACCCCCAGAAGAATTGCCTCATCATTTTGTGCACACCTTAGAAGGCATACCAGCAAATTGGCGTACGGACCAAGAATTGCTCAGAGGAACTTCGAGCTGGAAAGTACTACAACAGAATTTTACAGTCACTTTCTCATTCGAGCATGAGAACCCCCAACATAGACGCAACACTTAAGAAGATAAAAGGAGTGATATTCATTAAGGAACCACAATTTGAAATCATAACAAAAGAACAACAACGAAACACACAAACAACGAAAGAATTATTGTTGTGCTACCATGTACAAGAGGAAGCACCCAATGAAGATGACCTACGCGATATTCAAATCGAGGAAGCGGAAGGAGAAAGAGAAGTGGAAGGTCCACCTCTAGAATTAGAGGTAATTGTTGTGTCAATCAAGGTGAAGAAATTCAACATTGGGACAGTTGAAAATCCCAAAATGGCCAGCATTGGAGACTATTGGGATGAGAAAACAATAGAAAGCATAACAGAGTTACTGCGTGAGTACAATGATCTATTCCCCACAACATTTACAAAAATGAAGGGCATAGCGGGAGAGCTAGGAGAAATGAAGATACCACTAAGAGTTGAAGCAAGATCGATCAGACAACGACCATATAGACTAAATCTGATATATAAGAAGAAATTTAAAGCTGAGATTGATAGAATGCTTGAAGGCGAAATCATAGAACCTGGGAAGAATCAGAATGGATAAGCCCGATGGTAGTTCAAGAGAAAAAACATGGCGGGATAAGAATATGCGTCAACTTGAGGAAGTTGAACGATGAATGCCTACATAACTCGTTCCCTACACCTTTCACGAATGAAGTGTTAGAGAACATAGGGGGACACGAAATTTGCTCATTCATTGATGGATTCTCAGGCTACCACCAGATCAAGATAGCATAGGAAGACAGATACAAGACCATGTTTTCTATAGAATGAGGATCCTATTAGTACACAGTCATGCCGTTTGGACTGAAGAATGCGCTAGTAATATTTTCCAAAGTAGTCATCACTGCATTTAAGGAATTTATCCACCAGTTTCTAGAGGTATACTTGGACGATTGGACAATCTATAGTTAGTTGAAATACCATGTAGAGGTCTTATGGTTGATGTTAGAAAGATGTAGGCAATGCCAAATATCGTTAAACATCAATAAATGTATCTTCGGAACACTGTTTGGGATACTTTTGGGCCATATAGTAGGCAAGAAAGGCTTACTAGTAGATCCTGCAAATATTGCAGTAATCGTTAACTTGTCACCACCGAAAAAAATCTGTCAACTAAGAGCGACATTGGGACATACAGAGTACTACAGAAAATTTATCAAAGGATACACGCAAATTACCGTGCCAATGGAAAAATTGTTAAGGAAAGACACAAAGTTTCAGTGGAATGAAGATTGTCAACACAGTCTGGATACGCTGAAAGAAAAGATGGTAACAACACCAATACTGGTATTTCCAGACTGGGAGAAGACATTCCATGTACATGTAGATGCATCATCCATAACACTTGGAGCTATTTCGAAGCAGCCATGATCAGGAGATTTGGATCATCCTATAGCATTTGCGAGCATAAAACTGTCAAAATCGGAGCATAACTACAACACTATAGAAAGGGAAGGCCTAGCTATGGTCTACGCACTGTAGAAGTTCAGACACTACTTACTGGGAAAACATTTTAAGATATTCAAAGATCACTCAACCCTTAAATACCTAGTCAACAAGCTAGTGTTGGGGGGGGAGGGAATCTGTCGATGGTTACTACTATTTCAAGAATTTGATTTTGAAGTAATAGTCAAGCCAGTAAAATTGAATGCAGGACCTGACCATCTATCAAGGGTTACGAACGAAGAATAACCTACAAATTTAGAGGACAAATTTTCGGACGCACAATTATTTTTAGTCCAGATCACCAATGAATACTTTGCATATATCATTCAGTACTTGAGCACATGTACTGTGCCATAGGAATATAACACCGTGCATAAGAAAAACCTAGTAGTCTGGGCTGCAGACTATCAATTGATCGCAGGACACTTATACAAAATGGGAGAAGATAGCATCTTGCAAAGATATGTGCTAGAACATGAAATACCAAGGGTCTTAGAAGAAGCCCATGAGGGAATAGCAGGAGGATTGGCAAAAACTAGGATTTTAGGTCTGCTAGAACTACCACACTTTGGCAGAGGACAGTATGCAAGCAATTGCATCAAGCAATTGATGTCGATCACACATGGCGGAGATATATGGTTGGAAAATATCATCTCTATAGATGTAGAGCTCATTGTGCACATCACAGGGCTACCATCACGGGGCATGTATCCCACGAAATTTATCGACGACAAAACAATGGAGGAATCACTCATGGAAGAGATGAAAAATAAATGCGGCACTGACAGGGGGACTCGCAGAATCATCATCAAACGAATCAACGACATCGCGACAAAAATGGCCACAAATATCATGGCCTGCAAGTTGCTCAGAAAATGTTGAAGGGAGGAAGTTTCGACCGTGGTTGTTGCAGTTGCAACACAGTGTGTTGAGGGAACCACATTCAACTGGGCCTCTTATCTTTTGAATCTATTTCTAGATGACTGGAAGGATGCGCAAGATCTGGGGAAAGAATTTCACTACTCATGGATACTCATGTTGATAGCCATTATGGGATGGAAGGAACCTAAATACGCATTTTTCTCCACTAGACCCAAACCCAATCATGGAGCAAGATACTTATCGCTTGGCACTACTTTAGACGCGAGGAACAAAAAGATGAACGCAACTATATTCGAAGGATACCTGTGCGACCTACAGGATGCCATCACCAACCTCTGGAGAATAACACCACATGTTGTTGCCTACTATCAGGTCATAGCCAACTTCAAGGCCACCCAACATACGATGTGGATCCAGGCGCGGAAGGACCCCAACAAGCAATGGATACAACTGTGCTATTGCATCACAGATGGGGATATAGAAATGGCCATCAAGGATTGGGAAGACAATTGGAGGATTCCAGTCCTCACTCGAAACATACCTATAGGGGTAGAGGAGGAGGAAGCAAGGCAGGCACATACACATGATGAGGAAGAAGGGAAGGAACAGACACAGTCCTAGAAATTCCCAGTGTCCAAGAAACCAAGGACGGGTCATACCAAGCCAAAGCAGATGAAAGGGGGGACATCTAAGACATGAACCCAGAAGGGGAAGAGGAATAATACATATGTGCCCCAAGAATAGCAGAAACATGTCGAGGTAATGCAGGGTACTACAC
>JASDQU010014731.1:56768-88858 GCA_032191745.1 Picea mariana | reverse complement strand
GGAAGCATATGAAATTATATCATATGCCTCTATTCTTTCAGATATTCACAGCGATCAACATGCCTCTTGTGGAAATTGTGAGTTTATAGAGAAAATGTGGTCCATGGTAGATGGCTCACCTGGGTATCGGGTTGAGGCAAATGTCCCTAGCTGCCCTGCTTATGACGACAAAGACCTCCCCATTTTTAAAGAAGAGATGGTCGTGGAGGAGGATTTTTCTCTTTTCCTTCAAGGGGTTTCTCACAACATATTCTTACCTGGGATTAAAGAGAAAAGGATTATGTATGGGCAGCCAGAAGCAGCAGGTCCCACTGACCCTAAAACGTAAATTTTTTACGGGATCACTATTCTGGAGGAGGGTCATATCAATAAAGGACAATCCCTTTTTGATGTGTATTATAGTGATGATGAGCAACAAGCTTATCCTACATTTGATCACTATAAAGATACTGAAGATCCAGTCAGCAAGCAGAACACCCCATGGTCCCTATTTATGATAAATACGAATCTGACCCGGGGGAGAGCCAAGAAGAGGAAAAGGAACCAGAGGAACATCTGAGCACATATTTCATTCCAGAGCCAGTCAGTGAGCAGCCACCATCTGAGATCAGCGAGCCCACTTCAGTTATTCACCCGCCTGTGCTTATCAGAGATATTCGACCACACGTGAACAACTGTGTAGCAGAAGACGCTATCTGTCGCTAATTTCCTGGAATTGGCCACTCATTCTATGACCCTATCGGCGAATACATGGAGTGGCATGTCCTTTATGCCTTGGATCCTCCCTATTCCATATCAACTTCACCCTGTGAGGAGAAGTTTAAGAGTGTAGTCGTTCTGCTGTCACGGTTACACTATCTGTTGGTGATCATCGACAGAAGGAAGGAGCTTGTATCCAGAAAGTTGCTTGAATGGCTATGGTGGAAGTTTTCTTTCACCTAGCCCATGTAAAATATTTTATTAGCATTAGGACTATATATAAATAAGCTCCTTTGAGCATGAACGTTTAGTTTGTTTTGTTTTTATTTTTCGGCCTGTATTTTCAGTAGCGAGATGTTTTGAGCCTGACTCCATAGCCCAACAGCAAGGCACTGAAGCTGTGGAATGAGTTCTTAGAGCATCACAGGGACGACTCTATCCCCCATGGAGCCTAATGTTAGCGATTATTTTTGTCTTAGGTGCAAAAGCACCCAGGTCTACAGGTTGCTCAGGAAGTGCCCAAGCGCAGCGCGGGAGAATCCCTATTTTTTCGGTAGCAAGGCAAGCGAGCGGGCAAAATAGCATTGGCAGCATCCAAAATCTATTTACAAAGCAGATCGACGGTCATCAGGTTTTCGGAGCTACCAAGTTGCCCAAGGTTTAGCGCAAGAGGGAGCACCAATAGTTCAAATCAGATTTGGGTCGTTCGATCCAACCAGGACAGGTGGTAGCCTGTCGGTGTATCGGGTATCGGGAGTCAGGAAGCTCTCCGTCCATTGCACTTGAAAGTGTCGATCAATGAAACTCCGAAGCTCCCTTCGAACTAAGCCCAAAATCTCAGCACCGGGTCATATCAAGCGAGCAGGTGAAGGGGGGACAACCCTTTTATAATAGAAAATACTATCTGGGCCGTCCATCTGAAGGACGCGCGACACGCATCCACGTCATGACGACATTTGGGAGTTCGAGCGGTAAGCACTCCTCGCCATTTTACATTTCAAAACCCCGAACCCCGATAGCATCGAAACTCGGGCCCACAGTATTACCGGGTTAGTTCAGAGCCGTCAAATCAGTGGGGAACACGTGGCGACCGTTAGTCCCTCCCGGCATTTCGCCCATCGCGACTTTAAAGGATAAAAATCCTAATCCTTTCTCATCCGCGAACCCCGAAACGCCAAAAGCACTCTGACAGAGAAGTCTGCACATGCCATTTTGGAATTTAATGTTTCGGCTACCTCCCCTGCAAAGGCCATGCGAAGTTAAGGTAGCGTCTATCATAGGCGCACGATCATCCTGAGTCTGCATGCGCAGACTGTCAGAAGACATGTAGACGCAATGTTTTTAATGCAGCGTCTTGTTTTTGCTGTTGTAGTTGTTTTTTAGTATATGTAGGCGTTTTCGCCATTTTTGTAAGCATCGATGGTTGAGCAAAGCTCCCGATTGTAAAGTTTTGATGAAGCGCTGGTCACTCTGGTTAATGTATAAGGCATTTGAGATTTCTTACTTTATGGATGTTAGCTTCCCTTCTGCCTCTTTGTTTACTGTGTTAGAACAACTCGGAATTGGAGGATCCAGTCGAGTTGTGGCTGTTATAGGATGATGTAGGTTGGATCACTATAATAGTCACATTTCTTCTAATCGGCTCTTGTAATGTTCTCAACGCTAAAATGACTTGGAATTGAAGGATTCAGTCGAGTCACCCCTCAACTCTTTGAAACTATGGACCAAGAGGATCTTGGCTTCTGAGTTTTTCTTCTTCAATCTTCTGAAGGCCTGTTGCCCGAGGCAATCTTGCTCACCCTTCTCACAAGTCTTCCATCTACTACCATTTAATCAACTTACTGACAGAAGTTGGATCAAGACCTCCCTTGCTTTCTACATACCAGGCCCAATTTCCCGAGTTAAAGCTATATTATGTTGAGTCTTCACCCATCTGATCACCCCATTAAACAAATCGTGACATAAAACTGATGGGCGTTGGGCTATGCTCCTGCAAGCAATCCAGGAGTGACTTTTGACGCTAACACTTGGTATTGTTGTGGATATCAAACAAGGCCCTATATAAACTGCAGGTTAATGTAACACAGGAAGTAAAATCTCACGCATGAACAAACCTAGCAGAATTGGAGCAGGAAAAAGAAAAGAGGGAGGAACTGGAATTGATATATGAGCAGGCCAAGCTCGAGACCAAAGAGGAGAGGGAACGTGTGAACGAATTGGAACAAAAAGTGGTGGGAGCTTACGAGAATATTACAAGGACTGCGCAGAGGGCCGCACTCACGGCAACTGAGAAGAATGATCAGATTGCACAGACACTCGATCAATATCAACAGGAGATCGAGAATATCTGTGAGTAGCTCACACCTAACACTCCACCGGAGGTAAGGAAGAAAAGGAAGAAAAAGGAAACAGAGCAGATACAGGAGATAGAACAATAGGTTAGCATAGCAGCCGACTTGTTCGACAAAGCAGCACAGCTCTGGACGAAGCAGGAATAGGATCAGCAAGTCCAGTAGTGGGACAAGGAAGAAGAAAGGATAAGCACAGTTATCCAAGACCTCAAGCAAAGGAAGAAGACAATGTCCATCACAGAGTGCGTCAAAGGGGCGCAAGATATGAAGAGATTACAGGAAGAACTCACCACTGCATAGACGTAGAAAAAGGAGCGTCGGGCTCAAATGGAACTGCTCCAGGATCGAGTAGTAGAGGTCATTGCGCAGGAAGAAGAAGCCAATACACATATGGCATAGACCCAGGCAGAGTGTGCAGGGTTGATCAACGACATGATTGTAGTACAGACAATAGATTCACTCAAGGAGAAGATTGCGCAGGCTCAAACACAAGAAATGGAGCTCAGAGAGAAATTCCAGACCATCACCATGGAGATCGATGAAGTGCACAAAGGTTAGGTGGCTCGGGACGAGCCACATGTCAGTGTTGAGGGCGTGTTGGAAGCAGGCCAAAGCGGAAAGAAAGGCTATTTTGGGAAATAAGGCATGCACGAGGGAAGCAACCACTGGAAGGAAGAGCAACACGTGCACATGCAAGGAAGACCTAATGTCACTAGGGTTAGGGTTTTCGTAATACATTGTAATGGATGGTGAGCCAGAATCAGATATATAGAGATACTTAGAGGAATTTAGGGGGGATCTTTTAGAAAGGAGATCGTCGGTTGTCAAGAGAGACCGTATTTTTGTAAGAGAGTAAGATCTACTACTGTAAGAGGAGATAGAGGTATCAAGAAACTTGTTGTAACCTTTTTGTAAGTTGTTGAGCTAAAGGAGAGTCGGGAGGGTGGATATTGAGGGTTAGATCGTAGGCTGAGGAGCCTAGTGTGATCTAGTTCGCCTCATAATAGATCTTGACCCAACTGAGAGGAGTTGTAAAGCGCACGGTGATGTAGTTTTGGCATTGCCATAATAAAAGAGCTTAGAGCCAGATCTTTGTGGACGTAGCCCAGGAGGGGGTGAACCATGGTAAAAAATGTGTTATGTGATTGGATGCATGTGTTTTATTATTGTTTACAAGTATATATTAGTATGCTAAATGAATGATTTGATTGTATTTCATACATAGATCGTGAATGGAAGTTTATTGAGTCAATAAGCTAAATAGAACTCTTAGTGCACACTTCCCAGATCCCCACTGGATTGCAAACACTTGAGTATCGCAGTCACCCATTAATACTATCTCGGGTGAGACTGCACTGTGCACTCTGTGCGTTGCATTGCCTTATGGTTTACCAGGAGGGTCGATAGTTTTAGAGGCTTTGTTGGAATCTGAGGAGACATGAACCTTGGGTCAAGCAGATTAAAGATATAAACTCAGATATATAAATAGTAGCCAACACCAACACTTAGGAAATATATTGCATGCACTTCAAGACAAATATGTATTGTAGTTGGCCTCAGGATTCGTGCCTGCATAGGAATCCATGCGCATTGGAATGTGTATGAAGTGTTGGGATATGTGCCCAATATATAGGCTCAACCCTTAACTCCCCATCCACATTAATTGGAAACTTCATTACCAAAATTAGAGGGATCTCATTACATCCAGGTTCGTTGGCATGTTGGTTGGGCCTTCAGATTATATCCCAGAGGTTTCGGGTTCAACCCGCTTCCATGACATACTCATTAGTTTGTTGGTTTAATATATAATTACATATACTATATATAGTATATGGTTTTAAACCATATATACATTGTTATATTTGTTACACAAAAAATCTTGTGTGAACATACTGTTAAGCCCCTTCATGAGTAAGGTGTGGGTCACATGTTAATACATAAACCAGGGGTTGGGGGCTATCCCTCAACCCCCTTTTTTTTCCCAAATGATCCATTACATAAATTTAAATATATTTTGTGTCGTAGATAGGTAAAGACTCATGCCATGGCGCGTTGGTAGTGGGGCTTGTGTTAAGGGTTTGGGTGGTTATGGAGGTCACGGGTTTGACCCCTGTTGACTCCATAAATTTTAATAAAACATAGCAAATATAGGCCAATGGGAGTCTGCCATGTGGAAACATCTCATAGGCTCTCTAATGCCACTTGCCAATATGTTTGGAGGTATAATCTATCCAGTCAGCTGCTAACCTACCACATCAACCTATAATGTCACATGTGCCACATCAACATGCCATGTGTCACCCTCTGGTGGTGACACATGGCACCCTATTTTTACTTTTTCATGTTTGACTCGAACTTTGACTACTCATAACTTTTTCATACGAGATCTGTTTGACTTACCATTTGCGTTGTTGGAAATCTAACGACGAGCTCTATGAAATTATGTTGTTTTCTCGATCATTTGAGACAATAAAATTTGAGCTTTTATGGACCCCCTGGGACCTCTATGAGCATTCAATATCCTCCTAGACCTTTATGGGAATTCCTTAGATCATCCTGGATCACACTTCCCCATTGGAGGAATTTTGTACCTCCAGAAGTATGGATTATTCAGAAATGAAGTGAGAATTATTTCACCTCACTTGTTTAGTATCGTTCATCCTTCCTACTTGGATAACGAACACCTAACTCATCACCGCCATAATTAAAATTGAAACAACAATGCTGACCAAGTTAAACATTCCCTTCAATTCACAAACTTTGTCATTCATTGTTTCAGTAGCCAACCATATTCCACTAATTAGTAATAAACTGATCAACAAAACTGAATATACAGATGCGAAATAGAATGAAGCATCAACATAGTTTCCCTTCTTAATAGGAACAAATAAACCAAAGGAAATTTTCTTCTTTCAACCATAGGTTGTAAATATGGATCATGGATACTAACATTAGATATCATGTTCCCTGTAGTGACAACTGTCAAATTCGTCTTCATCTGATGAACTCTCACAATGAACTCAATCCCATCCTTGAAGATATGATACTTGTTCTTCTCCCTGTAAAAAATGCCCTTCCTTTCATACAAGTATGGACTTCCCAAAACCATGTTGTAGATGTTGAGTGGAACCACATCTAACTTTACCTTGTCAATGAAACTGGGTGTGATCGCAAATCGTAACTTGAATTGCTTAGTTACCTGTACTTGAGCATTATCACAAATCCAACCCAAATGATACGGTCTAAGATGAGGCCTAGTTTCCAATCCCAACTTCTAAACAACTTTCTCTGAAATAAGATTCACTTGTGATCCACTATCAACAAGTGTATCAATATTAATGTGCTTTGAGATAACTCATAAATGAAACAGGTCATTTCTTTGCCTTCCATCATGAATTACTTTAGAATTTGCAGAAGAAGTACACGAATTGAAACTTGCAACATAATATTTACCTTTGATGCCCATAGCTGTAACATTGGTTTCATCCTCAAAATATGATCCAAGATCCTGAACAATGGTCGTGTTTTGTTTTTCACCCTTTCTAGGTTGAGCCCATTTCAACTTCAATTATGGATGAAACTTCCAACAATGCTTCTCATCATGTCTTTTCTTCTCGCAGTGAGAACATGTAGGATTTTTATTTTGATCCTTCTTCACTATAGTTGTCTTCTTACTCTTCCCTTTTCCCTTCGACTACTCCTCGAATTCATGTGGCTCCTATGCCACATCCTCAACATGTTTTCCTTTGTTGGATTCAATATTTGTAGTTTGTACTGATACTTCGTCAATATTAGTAGGATAAAACATCAATATAGTATGGAGAATATATGAATGCATACCATAAACATACTTTAGAATATTCTCAGGAGTATTTAATGGAATTCCCAAAGATAATGCATTCCTATTGAATTCCTGTGTATAAGCCTAAACATTTTTCACTTTTACTCGTTGTAAATGTTGCCAAGAAATCATTGATATTTTCATATAAGATAATTGATAAAATTTCTTTCTTAATGCAACAACAAATTCAATCTAGGAAGAAATGATTTTACCATGTTGACTAAGATTATTTTATGTTCAAATCTCCCATCATATCAAAGTTGTGTTGCTCAAGATAAGAGTATTCAATTGTATCTTTGAAGTATCCTTTATTATTTTTTGTACCCTGCAATACACTTCAATCTGTTTGACCCAATTATCCAACTTCTTAGCATTCAACTCTCCATCATAAGTAGGAAAATCAAACTTTACATCTAGCTTTAACAAAGGCAGATCATGAGAATGAGAAGACTTATTAGAATTTTTCTTCCTTTTATGAGAAGAAAATTCACTTCCATCAGAAGAGGATGATGATGATGGGGATGAAGGATATTCTATAATTTCTTCACCTTCTCCTCATCCTTCAGTTGCTTTAGTTTTTACCATTGTTTCAACTAGACCACCTTCATTTTTATGAGAAGTTTCTCTCCTTCTTTCTAGGTATTCCCACAATTCCTTAACCATATTTTTCATCTCAAGGAATATCCTTAAAAAATCCTTATCAGCCTCGGAAAGAACATCTTCATGTTGCATTTATTTTCTTGAAAATATTCATCCAATTTCAGGATTAAAACTTGAAATCTTTTCTTCACCTCGCTTAGATTTGGACCTCATAAGCATTCACTTTGATCCGAAATATTTTAGGAACGATATGAAGGAAGAGATATAACAAAGAATTACACAAATATATGGCAAGGAACATATTAATATAGTGAAGCTCATATTCTATTAATAATAGTTTGAAATACAAAAGACTGTAAAATGTAAAAACACATAAGCTAGCTAGAGTGGTGGTAGCTTATCTCTGAGAAGAGATGTGCCAGCTACGCTCATTCGCAAGAAGTTGGTTATAATGAGGATCCAAAGGAATTTTTACATAAATCATAAATGAGAAAACCCTAACATCCAAAAACCTAACCCTAGGATATGAAGCGCCAAAAGTCATGTTGGCTCCGATGGGGTAAGTTGGTACATCATCTTCCCAGGGTCGTAACTTCTGCATAGGATCTTTGTTTTAGGTGTATGATAGCCCGTTGGAAAGTTATATCTGAGGAATACACATTTTTCCATCACACTCTAAATTTGTCTACAATGTGATTGTGAGGGGCCAAAAAAATTTGTTTCGGGCCTCAAAACGGACCCAAAAGTTTATGACCCGAAAAGATAGAAAAAACAACTGTCGAAATGGAAATTGGGCTTTGAGCCAGTGGAATAGGTGGGTGACCACCAATATCCACCTAGATCATTGCTCCCCCCTTAGGAAGAAATGGTCTCCATTGCATCAAGTTCATGCATCAGATGAGGAAACTTCTACTGAACCTGACTCCTGGTGAGCCACTTGCCATGATGAAGAAATTGCCCTACTTTGACAACCTGATAGAGTTTGATAGTCTGTTGGAGGGTGTCCTTTGTCTTGGAATCCATGATACCTTCAAATTTATCATGTTCGATGTAGGAAGGATTGCATTATGTAGGGGCCAATTGCTCGACCGCATCTAAAGTGTCTAAGAGAGGTGGAAAATATGGGCGGAGCAGTTCCACATTAAATACCGGGTGCAATCCAAGGAAAGGAGGAATACTTAATTCAAAATCATTCTCATCCACATACTTGGTGATGGTGTAATTCCCGTATCGGAGTGGTCACAAATTTTGATGGGGTCTCATGAGGTTCTCTTTCTGCAAATGCAATGAGACTTTATCTCCCAACTAAAATTTGTGCAATACTTGATGTTAATCATGACATTTCTTGTACTTGGCATTGGATTTCTACACAATATCATGAACTTGTTATTGGATGTGCTAGATGAAATCAAAAAATTTGGTTTCCTGATAAGCCTATGTCTGAGCATGGGAGGACTCTTCCTGTGCAGATGCAATCGTAAGAGCTATGTCAATGGGGGCCAATGGTTGAAACCCCAACACACCTAAAAAGGGTTGTGGCAAATAGAAATGTGGAGGGATCTATTGTAGCTATGTTGAACATAAGGAAGGATTTATTCCCATGTGCGTGGATGTTTGGAATTATACATTCGCAAGATATGTAAAATCATCATGTTGACTACCTTTGTTTTTCCATCAGTCTGTGGGTGGAAGGCAATCAATTTGGTCAGCTTGGTTTCCATCATCGACCATAGGCTGGACCAAAAGGTGCTCAGGAACCTACTATCTCAATTAGAGATAATATTTTTTTGTAGCCAAAAATGAACACAAACATTTGTGAAGAAGATCTTGGCAGTGGCCTCGACTATGATGCTCTTCTTACAGGGTGCAAAAATTTCCATCTTAGAGAATCGATCAATGAAATCCATGAAGACACAGTCATTCCCATGCTTGGTTGAAGGCAGAACAAACATGTATTCCATGGAGATGGACTCCCAAGGCCTATCCAGAGTAGGTAGAGGGGTGTATAGCCCTTATTTCTTGATGGCAGGCTTGGAAATGGCATAGGTAGTGCAATATCTAATGTACTTGCAAACATCTTGTCGAAGCTTCGACTGATAAAAATTCTTATGCAATACTTCCATTGTACTTTCTACACCAAAATGTCTCACTACCTGACTGTAATGAGCTTCCTACATCATCTTTGCACACTCACTTGAAGGAACACAAAGGTGGACCGCATGGCATAATAACCCATCCTGGAGATGAAATATAGGAACTGTTTTTCATGCACTCAATGTCTGATAGGAAGTAGCAAAGTCATAATCATTATTGTATAATTGTGGCCATCCATATGTATCATTTCCATGGGAGTTGAGAACTATGGTGAGTGCCTCCACCAGGGGTTGACTAAGGAAATCTACGACATGGTTGGCGCTACCCTTCTTGTACTTGATATTCAAGTGGAATTTTTGTAGGTACATGGACCACTTCTGATGGTGGATATTTTGTAACTTTCCTTGTGTGTGCATGAATTGAAGATGCTTGAGATTAGTGTAGATGATCATTTCCTTCCCCAAAATGTAATGCTTCCACTGTCGCCATGCCTGGACAATGGAGTACATCTCTTTGTCATAGTTGGGGTACCTACGAACAACATCATATATAGTTTCACTATGATAGGATATCAGATGGCCATGTTGAGTGAGGATTTCACCAATAGCATAGTTTGAAGCATCTATCTCAATCTCAAATGGTCGTTGTAGGTCTGGTAGAATGAGGACGAGTGCTAAGAAGAGGCAGGATTTCATATACTCGAATGCTTTTTGTTGGGGTGTGGACCACACAAACTTATCCTTCATTCCAACCTTGGTGAATTGGATTAGGGCCCAAGCGATATGAGAAAACCAAAACACAAACCTCTAGTAGAAGTTAGCAAGGACCAAGAAGTTACGAAGCTCGGTCATTTTTTTGGGGCCGACCAATCATGAATGACTTGGATATTGGTTTGATCCACATTTACACCCTATGCATCCATGATATATCCCAAATATTGGATTATGTGCATGTTGAAGGATCACTTCTCCAAGTTGGCATATAACTTGTGTTGTCGTAGGGTGCCCAATACCTGTTGAATATGCTCCAAATGTTCCTCCCAAGTTTTGCTAAAGATGAGGATGTCATCCAAATATACAACCACAAAGGAGTTTGTGAACAGTTTTAATATATCATCCATCATCCGCATGAATGTGTTCGGGGAATTAGTCAAGCCGAAAGGCATGACCAACCACTCAAAGAGGCCTTCTTTGGACTTGAAGGCTATCTTACACACATCAATTTGCTGAATCGACACCTAGTGGTAACATGACTTAAGATCAATTTTAGTAAAAAACTTGGCTCCCTTGAGCTAATCGAGAAGATCATCAATCCAGGGAATTGGGTACCGATTCTTTATTGTGATCTTGTTCAGGGATATGTAATCAATAAAAAGTCACCATGTATCATCCTTCTTCTGTACTAGAACAATTGGGCTTCCGCAAGGTGAGGAGATGGGTCTGATGTGGCCCTTTAGAATTAGCTTTTGGATCTGGTATTTGATTTCTTCATTCTACCTGGAACATAACGCATGTATACAGGGAAGTTAAGCATAGGAGCATCGTGTGTTAGAGAAATTGGGTGCTTCACTTGACAGTGCACAAACACCCCAGTAGGTGAGACAAATATGTATTTGTACTCCTTGATTATTTTGTCCACCTGTTGTTGTTGGGTAGAGAAACCCTATGCAGAGGTTTTGATGGTGGAAGTGACCTTCCGATCGAACCATATAAAGGAAAAATATCTCGATATAAGAAACCACCTTTCTTCATTGCTTCACAGAGATCAAAGAGACCACAATATTTGGGACTACCTCCAGTATCCTGTAGAGTTGATCTCCCAAGGTAATAATGACACTATGGGGCCTATATTCATAAAAAACATGATGTTTTCACATAAATGGTTGTACTAGAAAAACATCACAAACTTCAAGTGGGGAAACATCCTATAATACATCGTATTTGAAGGGTTTGATGTCATAGTGCAGGTGACATTGTTGGATGACGCAAATGTCCCATCCCTGGTTGAGCCAACTGATGGTGTATGGTTGAGGATATTGTGTCATTGTCAAATTCAACCTCTTGACAACCTCTGCTAAGATCAGATTCTTCTGGATATCTCTCTCAATAATGAAATGGAGTGGGGTTCCCTTCACCCACATCTATGAGTGGAAAAGACGATCCCCTTCTTCAGGATCCTTTGGTTCCTCTGACTGGAATTTTGTGGTAGCGATGGTGACATTAGGTTCTGCATAAATGATCCATCTTCCCTTTTCTAGCTCGGAATCAGAGTCTAAGTCAACATATGACCCCAGGGATTTTGTCTCAGCAAAAAACAATTGTTTGGAGCAACATTCATCAGTATTGTGCCAAGGGATTTTGTGGAACTTGCACCATTTTCTAGTGTCCTTCTTTGACTTCCCATTACCCTTGTTTGGTGGTGGCTTGTGTTGTTTATCTTTGGTTGGCCATCCTTGCCTTATAATTTGTCCTGGGAGTTAGGTCCACCCTTACCATACTTTGGTTGTAGTGGATTTGCAAATCTGAACTCCCACTTATTCTGCTGCTTGAATTTCTGCTCGATTTTGACAACATATCGATAAGTGACTCCCAATAAAAAGATGTCCAGAAATGCCATTTTGGTTTGGATGTACTGGTGTAGAGCCCCATGGTATTTTAGGAACATATGATGCTCATAGTTTTTGATACCCATCTTGGTGCTCAAGGTATGGAAATTATTTGTGAAATACAACACTGTTTGGCCCCTCTCTTGGTGCAGTTTGGTCCATCTCGTGTACTGGTCTTCATAACTTCCAACAGGGTAATATTGTTTCTTAAGGGAATTAAAAAAATCCTCCCAAGTGGGTCCTAGCCCAAAAATTCCAAACGCATCCTTGACATGTTTCTCAAAGTAAGTCTCCCACCAATTTCTAACATGGGGAAGGGCCTTAAGAAGCGTAAAGGTGATATTTTCACTGTTGGAAAAATTGTGGACAGAGAAATAACTTTCTAGCATATTTAACCATTTTTACAAAGCATCAACATCTATCTGGCATTCAAATAAAGTAATATCAAAGTTAACGTGTACCTTGAAGGCATCGCACCTACAAAGTAATTGATGGTTGAAGGTTCCTTTGTTTTTTCCGACAGTCGTCGAAAGATTTGGTTGAAACTATCCATCATCTCATTCCTCTGTCGCATGACGGCTTCCTCGAGAAACAAATTGAAAGGATCTCATGTCTCGTCATCCCTCTTTTATTCTGCCATGGAAGGTCACTTGGGCATGCGAGAGCGGTTTTCCTCAAGAGATACAATCTCGACACCCAACTCTCTATACCTTGACCTCGTCGGGGAAATGCACTGAGAATGACAAGGAGCAGACCGCTATGATATCACTGATCTAGATTATTTTAGGAACGATATGAAGGCATAGATATAATAGAGATATAAAAAAGAATTACACATAGATATGGCAAGGAATACAGTAATACAGTAAAACTCGGATTCTATTAATGACTGTCTGAAATACAAAAGAGTGTAAAATGCAAAAGCACACAAGCTATCTATAATGGTGGTATCTTATCCCTGAGAAGAGATGTGTCGGCGACATTCATTCGCAAGAATTTGGTTACAATGAGGCTCCAAAGGAATTTTTAAATAAATAATAAATGAGAAAACCTTAACATCCATAAACCTAACCCTAGGAGATGAAGCGCCAAAAGTCATGTGGGCCCTGATGGGGTAAGTTGGTACATCAAATTCTTGGGGTTGTAACTTCTGCATATGATCTCTTTCTTAGTCGCACAATAGCTTGTTGCAAAGGTCTATCCAAGGAATACACATGTTTGCATCACACTCTAACTATATATCTAGTGTGACTGTGGTGGGCCCAAAAAATGTTGTTTAGGGCCTCAAAACGCCCCCAGAAGTTTAGGACCCAAAAAGCTAGGAAAAAAACTGTCAAAATGGAAATTGAGCTTTGAGCCAGTGGAATAGGTGGATGGCCACCGATATCCACTTGGATCACACTTGCAAATAAACATCAAAACTAGCTCTGATACCAACTTGATCTGAAAATCCTTAGATATAAAAATAACTCTTAAATACACAAACATCCAACCAGATTCAGTAAATGAAGATCGCTTGATTATTTTCAAAAACACATGTTAATATGCTTATTTTTCCATAAACTTCATTAATAATAATGAATAACTTGAAAAATGATGAGATGAAACAATAGAAAATAAAAGAAGTCAAATTACATATATGGATAACATAATTCACTTCATCTTCAAATCATTTTTCCTAGTACAAATGTTCATAATCATCTCAAAATACCAAATTACATTAGAACATGGACTTACAAATCCATTCTTCAGGGCACTCTGAAAATTCATTACTCAAACTCACAAACAAAACTTATTTTTAAAATCCTTGCAAAATTATGAGTTCAATGAGTATAAAGTTGACTATATTCTGAACAGGGGAAGAAAAAACCCTTTTACACATATAATGAGACCATGGGTCTCATACATGACAAAATGAGATAAGTCTTTTAAAAATGACCTATGATTACAAATCAAACTTCAAATTCATGATCCTTTTGGAAAAACAAATCCAACGAGTATAAACTTGCTTACATTCAAACAAAGTTTCTTATGGCACACAAAACGAGACAATGCCAAAACTTAGGCAATCTCTTGCAAACACTTCAAGAAAAATATGTATTGTACTTGGCCTCGAGATTCATTCCTACATAGGAATCTGTGCACATTGGAATATGTGTGAAGTGTTGGGATTTGTGCCCAATATGTAGGCTCGGCTCTTAACTTCCCATCCACATTGTTTGGCAACTTCATTACCAAAATTAGAGGGATCTTGTTACATCCAAGTTCATTGGCATGTTGGTTGGGCCTCTGGATTATATCTCGGAGGTTTCAGGTTCGACACGCTTCCATGGAATATTCATTGGTTTGTCGGTTTAATTTATAGTTACATATACTATATATAGTATATGGTTTTAAACCATATATACGTTGGTATATTTGTTACACGAAAACTCTCGTGAACATATTTTTAAGCCCCTTCACGAGTAAGGTGTGGGTCACATGTGAATATATAAACTAGGGGCTGGGGGCTAGACCTCAACCCCTTTTTTTTCCCAAACAATCCAATACATAAATTTAAATATATTTCATGCCTTAGATAAGTTAAGACTCATGCTATGGCGCATTGGTATCGGGGCTTGTGTTAAGGCTTTGGGTGGTTATGGGGGTCACGGGTTTGACCCCCGTTGACTCCATAAATTTTAATAAAGCATAGCCAATATAGGCCAATGGGAGGCTTCCACGTAGAAACCTCTCATTGGCTCTCCAATGCCACTTGTCAATATGTTATTGGACCACTTGGAGGTACAATTTCTCCAGTTAACTACCAACCTGCCACATCATCTTGTACTATCACTTGTGCCACATCAAAATTCCATGTGTCACCCTCTGGTGGTGCCATGTGGAACCCTATTTTGACTTTTGTCAATTTGATTGCTCATAACTTTTGCATACGAGCTCGGTTTGACTTGTCATTTTCATCGTTGGAAATCTAACGACAATCTCTACACAATGGTGTTGTTTTCTCGATCATTTGATATGGTCGAATTTTGATCTTTTTTGGACCCTCTAGGACCTCTGTGAGCGTTCTGGATACTCCTAGAACTCTATGAGTGTTCCTTATATCCTCCTAGATCAAAGGATCAAGAAAAGGACCCATGAGGTCACTGTGGATAATCTCCAAGGGAGAGGAGGCCCTCCAAGCCTTCCCTTTCTCAAACTTCTCTTGAGTATGTTTTCCAAGAACACATCCTTTACAAACTCCTTCGGAAAAGTGTATGTCGGGAAAGCCTTTGACCATTCCATGTTTTTTTAGTTGTTGCATGTACCTAAAATTTAGATGACCAAATATCTCATGCTAGAGTCTACTATCATCATCAACAAAAATTAGTAGCAATGCAGGTTCATATTTCACAATAAACTTAGAAAATGTATACAATCAATACTGGTGATTTACCTCACCAACAACAATCTTGTTGTTGTCATGCATGTCATAAATGGTCACGAAATCCAATGTGAATTATACCCTTTTTCATGTTCCTATATGTTTTATCTGATAAACAGAGAGTAGATTCATGGAAAGTTTCAAAACATGAAAGATATTCTCGAAACTTTCATGTTAGATCTCTACACTCCCTTGTCTAGTGATTTCCACTAGGGAATTATAACCCATGGCGATGGGAGGACCGGTGCATGTAGATAAAGAAAATAAGACATTTCTTGTGGCTACCATGTGATGATATGCTCATGAATTGAGGATCCATGCATCAAAAGAGGAATGAATAACAATCAAAGCATGATACTTACCTCTTTTTTGTGACACTTTATCTCATGGATTCTTTTTACCTTTCTCAGGAATGTAATCCCCAAGGTTGTTTTGTTGGAGTGTCTACACCATGATGTCTATTTTCTTCTTCGTGCATGATGATTTAGGGTGGTAGTCACAATTGCAATAACCACACTTTGTATTTCCTTGATTTCTATTTCCACCTTTCAAGTTGGAAGAGTCATCAAAGGCTTTGAAATTAGAGTCCTTTATTTGCTTGTGATGTTTCTTCCCTTTTCTTTTTTGTTTGGTCTTCATATTGTATTTTTTTCTCTCATGCACAACAAGTGTGTGCACTTTGGAGCTCTTGATTGCTCCCATTTTGATGATCTTGTATTTCTCATGTGTTAGGGACTCAATGAACAGCTCCAATGATGGCATTTTCCAGGTTGTCCCAGTGTGAACCTCACTATATGGAATGTTGAGGCAAATATTGCATACTCCAGACCAAGTTTTTACAAAATGGAAAGGATCATTTTTTTCTTGCGTAAATTTGTCAACACCACATCCCTTTAATTGAAGAAGAAGGGACTTGAACTTCGTGAAGAAGTCCTAGATATTATCAAAGCTTCTCAGATCCAATGAATTCAACTCAATATCGAGCATGTGGCCTCTCATCTCGTCTTGTTTTCCAAAGAGATCTTCCATAGTGGTTGAAATCTTGTTTGGAGTAGAACAAGATTCAATATGAAACAATAGCTCAGGAGACATTGACATGCAAATGAGATTGAAGGCCTCATCCATGTGGTTGAAGTATTTGAATTTATCAATTGTTGATGTTGGTTATATATCTATAGCCATGGTTATTCGGTACAAGCCTCTACCTCTAAGATGAAGTAGGATTTTTAGCTTCCACTCAAAATATTTGTGTGGCATAAGAAGAGTTGACGAGGAAAATTCCTTTCTTTCTAAATTATGCAATATTTTGTACCTACAAATGAGTGCTTGTGCGCCTTCCTCCTAGCAATATATGGGCTCCGATACCGTGTGAAGTTTCGATGAAACTAAACCTAGCTAGTATAAATTCATACAAAGTTTGCACAGAGAGAGAAAAAATAATGAATTGTATTTGATTCAATGTGAAAATGGAATAATACATATGATATACTATACCTAGTTTAAGTAATGTTCCATAGTAGTAATATAGAGAGATGTGGACACTAGAGTGAATTGCCACCTTCTAGTTAAACTTATCCTTCATGTGTACATAAAACACTTTTACCCAAGGAACCACGATATATTCACTTGGATCCCATATGATTTATTCTCAATTACCAGTAAGTACGTAGACCCCAATTCATAGTTGACTAGGTTGATGTAGTCAAATCCCCATTGCAGTCCAATTGATCTTTTTTTGCATAATCCTTTTTGTTATATGGAATTTGTGTTTCATTTCTGGTCGACTGAATCAAACAATATATGGCGGACTCCTTTTTATGTTGGTTCCCATATAGCAGTCGCCTTGCCCACCAATCGTGCAAACAAGCAGTTTTGTATAATTTCTGTCAATGTCGACTAGGTAGTCGATTTTGCTGGTCGAGTATTATGTCCCACCATCTAGTTAAGGATGGATAAAAATAAAAGCAAGGGCCACCATCGAACCCAAGGTTTCATCGTCCAACTCAACTGCCATTTTAACGCCAACACTTAGTCGAGTCTAACGAATGAATACTTGTGTGTACATCATAACGCGATCCTTGATTTTCTTCAGTCGACCAACAGATTACACGAACTCAATGAGTAAATGATCATATGTGTTCACTCTTTATGCAATAAAATTACAAAGCACTAATTCCAAGCATCCTTGTTTGCCACGTGCATGCAACCATTCCTTCAAATATTCTAATTTATTTTCTTATCCCATGATCCTGTTCTCGACAAATATTTCAAATTGAAGGGAAAAAAAGCGAAAGGATAGTGAAAATATCTCAGTCGATCATGTCGGTGCTCGAACTGATCGATTGGCATTAGTCTGTTCAGCCCCAACGAGCACAGAAGTTTGTCCATCAATATGTTATGTCCTCCGACTTTCCAACCACACACCATCTGTGACTATGTACTTTCACTATGATGTTATTGCTAAAGTCACGATGCAGTGTAAGATTTTGTTTGTGGGACAATGGACTCCCTCCGCTTAGCGATTTGACTGGTAAAGTTTACAAAGGTATATATACCCTATTTCTCTCTGGATTTGAACCTATAACCTCTTAACCTCATAAAAGGAAACACATGTTCTTAACCATTAAACTCACTCAAACTGTATTAATGAACTTCTTTCGATCTATTAAACCCACTTCTCTTTTCCCATGCACAATCCAATTGGTCCGTCACCTTTTTTACGTCCGTCGGTTAGTCGATCACCTTTTCTACGGGACTCTGAGTCGGCCGCAAAATTTCATTGATGAAAGTATAACCGCGTCGACCCAATCAGGCTTGTGTGCACCAGGGCTCTCATCGTTGCGCCACCATCATAAATAAATTGGTATTGTGATTGGCGAGACTGGAACTAATTTTAGTGCCAGAATTCGCACACTCGACCACTAAACTTTCACGGTCACCCAAAATTGGGTATTGAGAACTTCATTTTTCTTAGATGACACTTTGGTCGAATCCCAAAAAATCACAATTAATTCGATTACAACAATAGCCTCATGTGCCAGATCACTTGATTGAAATGAGCTTATATGCTTATGATTGATTTTATTGTTTCCACACCGCTTTCAACATGCGAATGAGACGAATTTTGACGGTAGCGATTAACCACGAATAGTCAAAATCTTTGCACAACATCATGATTCCACGACCATCTTCATTATGAAGTAGAGTTCAAATTCTTCGTCTCTTTTCTTCTTGTTTTGCAGGTTTCGGGCATCACCACAAATAGCCAAGGACAAATCTTCATCAACATCCACATTCAAATAATATCTTCAATAGCTAGGAAATCAACAAGTGAGCAACATCTACAAGTAATCCACAAGAAGCAACATCCATGTGTGAGTAGCATTCGATCCTATTATCTCTCCATGTTCTTGAGGCTCTCAGGCTCTCACCCACCAAGAAAAGGATTGCTCCAAACGTGGAAACAGAACCAAAATGTTGTAGTAGGGGAAATTGAGGCAAGCATTCAAGAGATACTACATTGAAAAGCAGATGAAGACAAATATGTAATCCCAAGAAAGAAAGAGATAAATGTGGAGAAGGATATCTAACCGCTTGCTTATTCTGTATTCATGAATATTTATACATATGAAGGATAATTGGGGAACTTATACAACTCCAACTAATCCTTAGTTAACTATCTTTATCCTTTATAATTTATTACACATAGCATTTACTTGGATTACATTAGGCTTAGGCTAATATCTAATGTCTAATAATACATATGTGTGATGACAATTAGGGCTTAAAAGGTTCCCCTCAATAGTTCCCCTTCACTCGTGATGATTCTAATGTGAGCATGCAACACTTGGTGATGACACTGAGGTTTCCATGCATGACCCAACTTCACTAGTCTAACTAACGTACAAATGAAATATGACTGAAGAGGAGTAGCCCCTTTATTTTAGGAGGGAATATTCTCATCTATAATTGGAGCCCTCATCTTAAACTAACTAGTAAAATTAGGAAAAAGAAATACTAGGTGGGTGTGAGTGTGAAATATCTAGTCCCAACTCAACCAATACTTGCCCGGTAAACTGTCATTCTGCGTAGAGTTACGAAGCGTTAGATAAGGGTAAAGAGAGATATCAGGTATTACGAAATACATTACCAACAACTTTGTATGGGTAAAGAGAGATATCAGGTATTACGGAATACCCACCAAAGGTTTTTTAGGGTGCAGCGAAGTCAGAAAAGTGAAGAAGAGAAAAAGAGAAGTAGAGATCGATCCTACTCAACCTGTTGGCGTTTGAAAAAGGTCTTAACACCCACCAGAGTAGTAAAAATTTCTTAACCCAAGATATAACCTCAAATACACAATCTCATTAACCCAAGATCGATCCAGGGTTCCAAGTTGACGGACACGACTCCACTGGTGCGAAATTTTTTGTTACATCATGGAGGAACATTAACAATTCCACTACAAATTCCAGAGATAAATAAATGTTGGTAGCCAGTAATTTAACAAAAGAATTCGCATGGGAAAATCAAGTTTATGGGTTTTCAAATTTTTTGTTTTTTTTTAAACGAATAAGAGCAAACCACCCGCATAGGTTTACATCTTATGTGCTTCGTCTGACTCGGCTAAAAATTACAGTTATGCATTTTTCATTACATTAACTCTATGCATATATGTATACCGATAATGCATCAACACATTAGTTAGCAAAAACATTTAAATATAACAATCTAAAATCTACGAATAGATATGTACATGCATTATACATTAAGGTTGGACCCGCGCGAATATGGTATTTTAAAATGCATCTCCAACAAGTTAATACATATATAAGAGTGTAGGATTAATGTATCATCAACGAGATACTATATAAACCATGTATCAAACGCTCATTAATAAAATAGAACATTAGAGAATTAAATAGTAAATTTATTGGAGGATTTAATGAACATTTTCATAACTAGAAATAAAGTACCGAATATTTTTTTGTTGATGTTCTTCAAATAGATAACTCGCGCCAATTCTTCTCTCTCCCATTTTCCAATCTCAACTTCACCAGTACCTCCCAACTAACGCTAAGGGTACTCTTCTTCCCCCTTAACCCTCCGAGTTGCAAAGGGGCCAAACACAAAACCAAAAATTCAATAGCACCCAAACTTTCCTCGCAAGGAAGAGCTTCCACTCTGATCCAGATGGATTTCGGTGGCCTCCCACCTATTCCAACTGGTTCACTGTTGCAGTTTTCCACTTTGGCAGTTTTTTCCTAGGTTTTGGGTCACTGACTTTCGAGGCCGTTTTGAGGACCTAAAGAGTGTTTTTAGGGCTTGCCATAGTCAAAATGTAGTCAAAGTCGACGACAACATTTGTAGTCCTCGGATATGCCTTTCCAACGAGCTATGGTGCACCTAAAACGGAGATCGTATGCAAAATTTATGACCCTGGGAAGTTGATGTACTAATTTACCCCAACGAGGCCCACATGGATTTTGGTGCTTCATCTCCTAGGGTTAGGTTTTTGGATGTCTAGGGTTTTGGCATTCATTTTTATTGTAAAAAGGATTGGAAAGTCTCGTCGTAACCATCTTCTTGCGAATGAGTGCAGCCGTCAAATCTCTTCTCTGAGATAAGCCGCCACCATTCTAGCAAGCTTGTTTTCCGCTGCATCTTACAGTTTCAACACATTTTCTTATTGAATAGAAGCTAGCTTTATTGTATCTTTGTTATCCTTATGTTTCTTTGTTAAGAATAATAATAATCTGTATTCATTTCGTTCTGCTCATAAAATATGGATCAGTGGTATCAGAGCGGTTTGCTCCTTGTCATTCTTAATGCATGTCCCGAACGAGGTCAAGGTACAAAGAATTGGGTCTCGAGCTTGTTTCTCTTGAGGAAAAAATCTCTCACACACTCAAGCGACCTCTCATGGCAGGAGAAAATAAATATGACAGGACAGGAGATTCTTTCAAAACGTTGCTCGAGGAATCCCTCATACAATAGAGGAATGAAATGATGGATAGTTTTGCGCAAATCCTTCAGTGGCTACCAACAGGCGATGAATCTTCCTCGAACGGAGGCGTCGCCCCCTTCAAGGTACAAATAAACTTTGATATTACCATATTTGAAGGTCGGATAGACGCAAATGTTGTAGACAAATGGTTGAATCTTCTAGAAGGGTATTTTTATGTCCATAACTTTTCGAACAGAGAAAAGATTACATTTGCGCTCCTCAAAATCGTTCCCCGTGTCAAATATTGGTAGGAGACTTTCTGTGAGCAAAAGGAAATAGAGGAACCCTCATTATTTATAGTTGCGGTCACCTAGGAGTCCTTAAGGGACGCTATCAAGGAATAATACTACCATGTCGGAAGTTATGATGACCTGTATACAAAATGGACCACACTGCAGTAGGAAAGAGACCAAGCAGTGTCGGAGTTCACAAATATCTTCCATACCTTGCGCACCAAGCTATGTATCAAATATTATGAGAGACATATGGTGCTCAAGTATCGTGGTGGTTTGCATAGATACATCGAAGCCGAAATGGATTTTTTAGACATCTCATCCTTGGGTGCGGCCTATCGATATGTCATCAAAATCGACTAAAATATTAAACAAAAGACACGGAAATTTGGGCCTGGGAACCCCTCACATAAGAAGCAAGTAAAGGGAATCCCCAACTCACCGATCAAAGGACAGAGAAAACACGGACAACCTCAGGAAAACCAATCTAGGTCGCAAGCAAAGAAGGACACTGGAAAGACAAAGTAAGATATCGGGAAGTGGTGCGACTTCCATAAGAGCCCATGGCATAACACTATTGATTGTCACTCCAAGCAATCATTGGTGGCTAAGGTGAAAGCCTCTGAATCAGATGTGGGTTCTGACTCTGAGTCATAACCAAAAAGGGGGAGACGAATCATTGACGCGGAACCCAGTGCCACCATTTCTACCACCAAGGTGTGGCCCGGTGAACCAAACGAGTCAGAAGAAGGTCAACACCTCTTTCATTCATAGATGTGGTTAAAAGTCACCCCGCTGCACTTTATCATTAATAGTGGTAGCCAAAAGAAACTCATCTCATAAGAGGTCGTCAAGCGGCTATCCCTGCTGACAACACTACACCTGCATCCCTACACTATTGGATGGCTCTGCCAAGGAAGCGATCTTTGCGTCACCCAACAGTGTCACTTGTCGTACGACATCAATCCCTTCAAAGACGAGGTATTTTGTGATGTTTCTCCTCTCAAATTTTGTAATGTTATTTTGGGCAAACCTTATTTATGGAAACGTCATGTTGTATATGAGTCTATGCCTCGTAGTGTTATTATTACTTTGAACAGGAAATTATACTTGATACCCGAGGTCGTCCCACCTAGTATTATTTCCTTGATCTCTGCCAAGAAATGTCGGAAGGTCATTTCTAGGACCGGGAAGTTTGTCTTCTTCGTGATTCACTCTCAGAGTGAGTGAAATATTGTAGCCACATCCAGGTCCTTCGTGGTCGACCTCTCCACACAGCAGAAGCAAGTGGACAAGGTCGTGGAAGAATACAAATATATCTTCTCCTCATCTACCGGGATACCTCTGCACTGTCAGAAACGATGGGTACCCCAGGATCTTCCTGAAATAAACATTGATTTTTATGTAAACGAAAGGATATACCGGATTGCTCCATCATCATTCCATGGTTTGGGACTATTTTTCATGCATGGCATAAAGGTCTGTTACGATGGATTAACTGAATTGATGGAGTACATCAAACCCTGTTATATCTACAAAGATTGGATACGAATAGTCCAATATACAAAAAGTATGCGAAGATATGGCTTGGCTACAAATTGTATATAGATAAAAGACAATGATCAAAATAAAGGAGCAACTATCTATATTGACGGAAGGCCAAAAGCAACGGGAAATATTGTAGGGTTTATAAACAATACACGACCCGTGACCACAAATAAGCAACCCAATTGCGTATTTGAGGGGCGTGAAGGAAACCGTGTATTCGTATGTGTAATAAAATAAATAGTTGCAGGGGAAGAGTTATTGATTGATTTCAATTTGAATCGAATAGATATAGATGTTAATGATCACAGTTCTAATTTTATTGTAATGTGGCAGGTTGATTGTGGTAAATCAGAAGCAGCCTCAAAACAGGTAAATGAATAATAATTTTCCAATTGCATTTAATGTGCATTTTATTTATGTGGCGTTCAGTTATTTTATTTGTTTACATAACTGAATTATCATTTATTTTGTTGAATATGTAGTCGGCGGGACATGATGTTAATGATGCTTCGCTCGGTGAAAGGGATTTGCATGAATCCCCTGACCCTATGGTTTTAATTACAAAAAATATCAATAAAGCAAACAAGGAACTAGCTCACTTGTTAGATATTCTAGATCAAACTCCTGAGGTAGAAGAAAGGATCAAAGAAGTTATGATAAGGCTTAAGACATATAAGGTAATAACCATAATTTCAAGTGGTTTTATTTTTATGTCATAAGATCAATTATGAAAGCTTGATTTTTAACTTTTATATTATCTAAACGAAAAAATGTTTTCTTTCTTATATAGAGATTTTTGGATCCTGTTGACACTGGCATGCATGGTGTCAATAGTAGTGGTGTTGCACAGATGCCACGGGGTCCCAACGTGGGCCTTCGTATAGCTTCCAGGACACATCTATTCATATCTCCAAGTTCCACACCATTAGGTGGGAGCCACGACATGCACACCGAGGAAGCGGCCACACAGGTAGGCTCTGGAGGTGGTGACGGAGATGAGGCCGATGATTTGACCAACTGTATGGTTTTTTTTCCTAAAGAAAGACGTGTGACCAGCACATGGACCCTTAAGGGAACATTTATGGTCAACAAGGAAGGGCTTCCATTAAAGCAAGTTAAAGTCCCAGATAATTTTTAAAATTTTAATTGTTTCATGTTCTCTATGTAGACAAATATAAATCATCTAAATTATTATTTTTAAATTAATAATCATATAATCATTTTGCATGTAGGGAATAATGATTTTTATAGGTCCTTGGAGAATAAGGCGTTGTTTATTTTTGTGCCCACCATACAGGAGAGGTAGAATTCCCATAATTCCAACCTCAAAAAATAATGGATGGATTATCTCGAAAGTCTTTTTGGTGTAGACACATTTAATAAGACCTTGGCCACCACCGCAGTTGGCCAATATTTAAAATATACGTGAGAAACATATAGGAAGCACTTGAAACAAAAGGATAGGTATGAGTGTCCTCTGATGATTCCAGAGAGGGAGTGGAAGTCCCTCATTGAGGACACAAAATAGAAGAAATTGATAGATGAAGGAACAACACCATCTGGTCCCAGAAGGTAAATTACAATTTCAATTCAATACCTTCAATTTTTTTTAGATGTAAATAAAATTGTGGTATATATTAACATACTTGAATTGATAATAGGTTGATTGACACGTCAAAGGAAACAAAATCAAGGCTTTCCAAATGTGGCTAGCACAAGCTAGGCCAGGGTGGCTACTTGAAGTTGCAGTCATGAATTGTAAGTACCAAAATATCTTATTTGTGTCGCCTTAAAACTTTTAGGTAATTATAGCGAATAACATTAAAATACATACTCTTATGCAATGCAGGGTGATGAGTTTGGTACTGAAACCATAGAGGAAGACCTCCAGCTTGGTTACAAGTACGGCTACAAAGATGTAGTTGAACACCGAAAAAGCTTGGGGTAGTTACCAAGAACCACTTTGCAGGATAAGGTAAATGAAATTCAATCCACATTAACCTTTATTATTAATATAATACAGTCATGTTTGATATTATTAATATTTACAACTTTGTTTTAATCAGGGGAGCAGCACTGTGAACGAACGCACGAGTATTGGAGAGCAATGCGTTGATATCAATTTACAACCAAAACATGGTTCTCCCATGCAATCTCAATATTCCACGAGGGTGAAGCCCCACGATGGTACTACAACCGAGCTGGCACATGACGGTAATATGGTTGTATTTTAAACATATACTTATTAATTTTGTAGTTATGCATTTTGTACTTCTATTTTTTTTACTTATACATTTATGATTGTCCTTATAAAGTTTGTGGTCTCAATGGCAAAGAATGTTGTACTTGAGGCTCATACATTTGAAGAGGAGCATGCGGGGGAAACCATTCCAATGTTGTCAACCAGTGCACTAGGTAAATAATGACATTGCAGGTGTTTTTTTTAAATATTATTAAACTAGTTCAATGATATTTGAAAACTGACCATCTAAATTTTGTATTTTTTTCTTTTGTAGGTGATGCCTCATCACAGCGGCCTCCATTACCCTGTGAATACCCCACGACTAGGCGTGCTTTACGTGAGAGGACGCAATCACAGTCAGATTTTGAAGAGCACCCAGAGAACAAAGACATAGATATTGATGAAATGATTAGGAACTATAGAGCTAAGAAGAAGAGGTCAGATAAAAGTACTAAATGATGATGTACATGAATATTTTAATAACTTTTTAATATAAAATCTATTTTCTATGAAATACTTTTTTTTACTTGTTGGGTCGCCAAAATGTCATTATTTTACCAACCTTTTACTTCACTTTTCACCATATTCCACTTTCCTGTAGCTTTACATTAGGACCATTTTCATGATTACATATGAGTTTAGACCTATTATTTTCCAAAGCATTAATTTTAGTATTTTGAGTGAGTTTATGATTAAATATTGGAAAAATAACATGTTTTCACTTATATATCAAAGTGGGATGAGTTCTATATGATGTTTTTAGGTACATTTTAATACTCCAACAAAGTCATATGATGGAATAGAATAAAGCATCTTTTCACATCAATTTCCATTCCCTAGTTTTTAGATGTAAAGTGATTTAGTGTAGTGTGTGATGTTATGGAATAGTTGTTACTTTTCTCTTAGGAGAATTGAACTCACTCCAAATGGATCAAGGAAGCATTTTATTTCATTGTAAACAGTTGTGAATATTGGTATGTATATATGTTTGTTTTTGTTGTAAATATTTCAATAGATTTATATGATGGGTATTGGGGAATTGAGAGTGATGTAAGGGGGGGATGGGGCCATAAGATCTTTCTCCGTCATGCGGTTGACCTTGTTCAGTAGAGAATAATTTATTGGATCCATTTAATCTTGGAGCAAACCTCCCTCGATCTAACGGAGCAACAACAAAGTCAATGTTGACTTCGTTGTTGCTACTTCAAATCAAGGGAGGCAGTTTGATCAAATATTAGATGTGTGGCTCCAATAAATTATTCTCGAAACCAAGAGGATGTCATTAAGGTATGTTCTGGCACTCTTGTAAAAATGCATCTTAGAGTAAATAATGCGCTACAAATATGACTTGTATTGATTTTTTAGATATTTATGGAGGTTGAATGATTTTGGCAGGTACTTTAAGATCTTTCTTCATTGATTGAGGGAAGATCAAGACTAAAAAAGGGTCATACAACTGAAGAGAAACACGTGAGGTCAATCATTCCAACTGTACTGTCGACCAGTTCATCAGATCAAGTGTGATTGCTCCTTTCAGCATAGTTTATATAGCCATCAATTCTAGTTATGTTTAATGTTTTATGAAGTGTTATGTGATTATTTAATAATGAAAGGTTTGATGTGTGATAATTTATTGAGATATATTATTTGTTTAGTACTTGTCATGTTCTCTCCTTGCATCCAGTAATGGTAGATACGATTCCATTTATATTGAGTGAAATAAACCTTGGCTTCCTGTAGGGATTGATGAAGTGTTAGTTCATGCATCTACAGCTAGGGCTCCTCCTAGAATAAGGCCAAATGAACTGAGAAAAATTTCCATAATTAGTGTTTTTGTACTATGCCTCATTTTTTCTAGGAATTGTTCCAGATCATGGAGCATGTACTATCCATCCATCCTAAATATCCTTGCAAGATGATCATGAAAACCCAGAAATTGCATCAATGATACAATTTTCCTCATTTACGCAACAATACAATTTTCCTCTTTGGGTACAAGATGGAAGCTAAATAGTATGGCTATTATCTCAATTAGAATAACATGGTTAGATAATATCCTCTCTTTAGTGCAATACTCAAGATAAATATCATAAACTAGAGGACAACTTAGGTCAAAGGGAGTAAGTTTTTGGCTATGATGGGGTTGCAAAAATTAGAGTTTGCGCCGAAACAATCTTAAGCTAAAAATCATGTTCCTTAACATCCTTCTTGTATAAAAAGGTATCAAGATATATTGAATTAGCTAATGAGAAGTGTGAACCAATCTTTAGCAAACTATCTTTGGGGGAAACCCAAAGTTGATTAGATCCATCATTGGGAACTTTAGGCATCTTCTCACTTTCTTATGGGAAGCAAATGTCATCGAAATGCTAGGTTCCTAAGGGATCATCATAAATAAAATCACGATGACCAATAGCATAAGAGTCCAAAATGTTTTTTGTACTACCAAGAGTAATTACCTAAGAGTATTTATCATATTTAGGACAAGGTTGATTATAGAATTATGATACCTTATGGTTATATTTGTTATCAAGGAGATCATGATTAGGTTTCTAATTTTCAGGCTCATATTCATTAGACAAAATTAGGCTTCCAATCAATCATGCTCGAAAAAATTATCTGTCATATCATCAAACTGAAATTTTCCAAAGTTTACATCAAGATCTAGATTTATCTTTATATGGTGGACGATTTTTGTATTTGAAATACTATCGGGAAGAGAATTTTGTGAGTTATTTCCATCATTGAATGTTTGGATTTTATTCTAGCCAAAGAGAGAGGTTTTAAAGGAATGTGTCTAAAGTTGGACTATTTCAAGGCCTATGCCAATTTGGAGTGGAAATTCATTCTCCATATGCTTGAGTGGCTAGGATTTGGGTCAAAGTTCATATATTATGTCAATATTGTTTTTTCCAATGCTTTGGTTATTGTGTGTGTTAATATACCCCTTACTTATCTTATTCCTCTTAGCAGATCAATGACGCAGGGCTACCCTATAGCCCCTAATTTATATGTTCTCACATTTGATGCCTTGGGTTATCTATTATAAAAGGTAGTTTACCAAGGTAAAGTTACTGGCCTTCCCCAGTAATATTTAATCAACTCCCACTATGCTTATGAACACCGTTTGTAAAGCTTCTAAAGAGACACTACAAGAGGAGAAAACCTCTATGATACTTATTGGATTAGACGATCACCCAAGGTGGATTCCTTCCCAATGGTAATGGGTTCAAAGGGGGAAAATCACCAATTATCTTGGTAGTCTATTTAGCATTGGCATGACTCGAAATCAGATGTGAAACTGGGTTATTTATAAGCTTACAGTGAAACTTGAATACTAGAATAGTCAGGATAGTTGAGCATGTTTTTGAGTAGGTAGCTTATATATAGGTCTTCTAAAGGCACATCACATGTAGTAGGTTGGGTTTTAGTGGTAGTAGGTTCCCCATACTTATAGATTAATTGCAACATTTAGAGAAAGTATGGGATGTTGAAGAATCCTAAAGGGTATGGCCAAATTCATGTCTTTGCATTTCTTGAAAGACACACACACACACATATATATATATTGGATTTAATCATATTTTTGAATACCCTTTATGGTTATGGACATATGGTTTGAATTTGAGGCAAGTCAAAGAAGTTTCTATTTTTAGAAAATTCTATTTTTGGAAGATGTTTTAGAAATTTGGTCAAAATTATAGGAGGATCGCATTTTTGAGGACCCAATATTGATAATTGTTCATGGTAATTTCAGCTCAATCCAAGACCATGAAAATTTGGTTTATTTTTAGTAATATTTTTTAGCAGGGTGTTTATTTTGTTGGATACCCAGTATGGCATACAAAAACAGTGTTAAATTTCAAGCCATCCCAAGGTGTTTAAATTTTCAGGGTCCAAATCCATTCTTGTAGCTTCTAGAGGGTGCTTGGTGGGGTCAAATATAAGGTTTACTTCCTATATTTTCCTATGACTTTGACTGAGGGTGCACGACTCTAGGAAGCCTCTTCACACCTTGTGACCATTCTTCTTTCTATTCATAGCCTATACCAACTCACCTTTCTTGAGTAAACCTTGTTAATTTTACTTATGGTTGAGTTTGATAGAATTTTCTATTTAGGATTGATGTTATTTCCTTGAGGATCCTTCCCATTTATGTGAATGATCCTAACACTTTCCATTTCTAGTGTAGGGAGGGTGCTCCTTACTTGGAAGTTTTCCCCATATTTATGACACCCTACATATTTCTACTTATAGTACCTAGTTGCCATTTCAATTAAGACAAAAATATGCACTGCAAATATCTTACACCTATGCTAAGAATGGAGGTTTTATTCTTGGAAGTTTCCTCCCTTGGGATTTCACTCTTTTACCTTGCGATTTTTTAGTATTCTTGCAAATTTGTTTTGATGGAAAATTCAATTTGGACATATTTTGATGGAGGAATATTTAATTCAAATACAAAATCTATCTTGGAGAAGGGGTGTACTTTATAGGAGGTTGTTATTAGTGTGTTGTTTTGGTCCTTGCATGAAGATATATATTCTCGAGTGAGGGTGATTTCATGGAGTTTTATTTGTTATATGCATGAGTTATTTTTCCTCTCGAAGACGAAACACTTCATATAGAGATTCCCTTGGAGTAGTTTGGGGGGAATGCCACTTTATTTTTATCTTTCTCTATTCTTACACTTCTCTCATTGTTATAAATCATTGCACATAGTGAAGGGGGCAGATCAATGCTTTGTATTTTTCTCATTGCTTCATATTTTATTCTAGAGAGTGTGTGATTGAGAGATAGCATAGAGTACAGGTGTTGGTTGAAGTTCTTTACATTCATGATCATGGTTTCTTCTATCCCATGCAATGTGGACATGTTGAAGAATATTGACTTCCTGAGATCTTGGAGAGTGTTTGGTGTGTTCCTACTAGTCAAGGACTTTTTTCTTCTACAACCTAGGGTCATAAAGATCTATCAACTACTTTCTTGGTGACTAGTACATATGTTTGTTGTGTAAGAATTTCTATATTTTATATACTCTCTCTTTTATTGCATGCTTAATAGGAAATTCAGTAGTAGGAATTAAATAATGTTGTTTACCCTACTCATTTTTTTCATTCATATTTAGGTCCATATAAGGAATTGGTTGATCTATAAGGTTATTTATTCATTAAAAAGACACTCATTTAGTTCTACATGATTTTCATGCATCCTTAGGCATAATGTTAACCATACATATTAGTTAATTTTACTTATTGTCCTTAGCTTTTATGTCAAAAAAGAAAGTAGCTTAAGTTTCCTATTTTTTGTAACTTATTGTAGAAATATACAAGATTTATACCTCTTCAATTTGCATGCATAAAAAATATAAAAAAAATACAAAAGCAACATTGCATTACTATTTCCAACAATTAAAACAATGTTTTCTACTTGCTATATTTGTTTGTTTTTTGCACAACAATTAGTTGATTTTAGCATAATTTTTTATTGGTTTGCATGCCTAGTTTTCCTTAGTAAATATTTGCATCTTTTTTTGCATTTTTATAGCATTTTAGTGGATTTCTTCTTTTTGTCTGCTTTATTGAATTGTAAACTTTTACGTATAACAACACTTTATTTTTTATTTTATTTAAGGTATTATTAATAATTAGTTGATTTGCAATAGATCCCTCAGATCACTTAGGGATACCACCCTATGGTTAACATGCACTAACTTCGAAGTGAGAGGAAGTAAGCAAGGTGGTGATGGCTCATTTCCTATAGTTATTTAAACTCCATGATCTATCTTTGCAAGATGGACACTTATGGGTGATAACATTTTGTCATTGTTGGTAGGGAGCTTAGCTAGGCTTTATAATATGTAGAACAACTAAATTTACTAAGATGAGCATCGGTTTATGTGATTTTGTTTTATTTGTCACATGGAGACTCCACTTTTGTAGCTCTGGATTGTGTAAGGAAAACTATGATATTGGACACTAATGAATCCATTACTCTAACTTTAGATAAACTTGAGGAGCTTCTCTACTAGGTTAGATTTATAGTTTCTTGTAAGAAAGTTCTTGCTACTTTTCCTTTTTTTAAAGCTTGTCCTAATTCTCCAAAATCTCCTAATTCTCTGAATGAGCCTTTAATAATTACTTCTCTAAGAATTATTTTTCTGAGTGTTGTTCCAAGTCAATCACACCTAGTTTCATCACTATTTGTTCCAATGAATTGTGCATCACTGAGTTTCACTACCATATAAGGGTATCCCCACAACCTTGTTGATAAGTCTCATACATATATACCTATTTTTTAAGGAAATAACACTATTATTGTTGAAACACATCTAAAGAAATTTTCAATTTTCATTGAAAATTTTGATTTCAAACACGGAGATGTCCAAATGAAGTTTTTTTTCAAGAGTTTGGATAATGAAGCTTGTATATAGTTTAAGTATTTTTCTA